>JAKWBO010001338.1:0-15420 GCA_034336685.1 Luscinia luscinia
CTGACAACGCGAGCCTTTTTCGCCTTCCTTCCCGTTTTTTCTCTTCTCTCTCTCTCTCGGCTTCTGCTTTTCTCTCGGGCCCCGCGCCCTTCGAGACTCGGGCCTCAGCTCCGACAGTCACGGGCGCTGGCGACGCTGCGGGACGGGGGTCGGCTAGGCTGACCCCGCCCCCGAGGCCGGCGTCCGAAAAGCACCGGATCGTAGCTAGAGGAGACAGCGACTCGACGAGGCGGGCGCTGCCCCGACACCCGAGGCCCCGAGGCCGGGCGGCTCGCTCTGCAGCAGGCGGCGCGCGGCGCCACCAAGGAGCGCCGGTGCGGTGCGCGCTGAACGGGCTCTTTTCCCCGTCCGTGCCCCATCGGTTCTCATCCCCTTCTCTCTCTCTCTCTCTCCGCCTTCCCTCGGGGGACCACACGCTCTCTCTTTTCTCTCGGCTCGAGCTCGAGCCGCACCGCCGCCCCGAGACGCTGCTCGCGGCCGGCACCCCATGGGCGATACTGGGACCGGCCGGCACCGCACTCGCGCGCTTCCAAGGACACCTGAGGACTGGCGGGCCACGCGCCGCCACACAGCCCGGGACGGTAAACACGCTCCTCCCCAAAGCAGCGGGAGGAGCGACACCTCGCCTGCGACGGGTGGCCGATCGGAAAGGAGACCGCCTCTGCTCGAGAAGCGGGCACCGCCGAGGCTTCCCCCATGACAGAGAGAAGCCCCCGGGAGAGGTGCTCTGCCAGCCGAGGGCCCTTTCCGACGCCACCCGAGGAACCACCTCATCGATCGCTCGAGACAAAAGGCCCCGCGGCCACTCTTCCTGGGACAACAGAAACCGAAAAGAGGAAAAGACAAAGCACACTATGCGTCGCACGACCCCGTGCTAGCCACGGGTCACGGGCCTGCGGCGGGCCGGGCGGGGCGTAGACTCGAGACTCAACTCCCCTAAAACCCCCATCCGCCCGCCGACGGTCTCGAGCCCGCCTGGGACCGGAGGCGGGGCGAGACTCGAGACTCAACTCCCAAAACCCCCATCCGCCCGCCGGCACGGATCTCTCGGTCTCTCTCGCCAGCACACAGCGCCTCTCTGGGCCTCGCTTCGTGGCCCCGCGACCCTTTCGCCGCCAGCGCTGCGCTGCAGCCGCGGCTTAAGGCCGCTGAGAAAAGAAGGGAACAGGCCGGGCGGCTCCCCACACTCCGCCACGCCTGAAAAGCAGAGCCGTTCGCAGCCCAGCCCGCCGGGCAGCCACCGCAGCCGGGCAGCAGGCCAGACCCCACAGGCCGCCCCGCCACGGTGGCTCGGATCGCACCAGCCGAGGAGGGAGATGGGGCGAGGCGCCGCCGCCTGCCCCCCACATCGCCGGGCTTTCTCTTCGCTTCTCTGTCGGGTTCCGCTCGCTTACGGCGCAGCCGGCCACCGCGGCCGGCCGCCACCGCTAAATGAATGACTCGCTCGCACGCTGACGTCCCCGGCTTAGGGGCCGAGGAAGGGGAACCATAAGCTTTCAACGACGACGGCGGGAAGGGTCGCCACATCCCTGGCCGGGCAAAACTCCATTTCTGGGGCGACTTCCTGCCACCGGAAGCCTCCCCTTGGGCGAAGCCGAGGCGAGGCCGGATGCTCCCACCGCACGCCCCGCTGAAGCCCCTTCCAGGCGGACGCTTCTGGGCAAGTGACGGGTCGGGGAGCGGGACGCAGGCGCGGCCACTCTCGGGCGAGCCGAGCCGAATGCCGTGGAGCTCCCCGGGAGCTCTCGAAGGGCCGGGAACCCCACTCGGCAGGCTCACACCCCAACCCCGTCGCTGGCCCAGCCCCAAAGGCCGCGGTAAAGCGCACCGGACTGGCAGCGCCGAAGAATCGCCGCACCCGCCAGAGCGACGGGCCGGCTCCCGGCTTAAGTGCTGGGCAGGAAAGAACGGTGGCGTCGCGCCTGCCTCGCCACCATCGCCGGAGGAGCGAGCGGGCACCGGCTCTCTCTCCGCGAAACCGGCAGCAGCCGGGGCCGGAGCGGGACACGCGCCGCGGCCGCCGTGCGCCGGTCTCCCGCCTCACCTGGCCTGGGCCGGGAGCACAGCTCGTGATCGCCGCTAGCGAAACCGCAGCAGCCGGGGCCGGAGCTGGACACGCGCTCGCGCTTCGCCTCCGCCTCGGTCTCCCTCGCCTCACCTGGCCTGGGGCCGGAGCACAGCTCGCATCGCCGTCGCGAACCGGCAGCAGCCGGGCCGGAAAGCGGACACGCGCCGCGCTTCGCTTCGCTCGCCGGGTCTCCCGCCTCACCTGGCCTGGGGCCGGGAGCACAGCTCGCATCGCCGCTGCCAAAACCGGCAGCAGCCGGGCCGGAGCGGACGACGCGCCGCTGCTGGGCTCGCTTTCGGGCCTCCCCGCCTTCACCTGGCTCTGGGCCGGGGAGCACAGCTTCGCATCGCCAAGGCGAAACCGGCAGCAGCCGGCCGAGCGGGACGCCGCTGGGCCATACGCTCAAGGCTTTCGGTTCTCCCGCCACCTGGCCTGGGCCGGGGAGCACAGCTCAGCACGCTGCTGGGCGAAAACCGGCAGCAGCCGGGCCGGAGCTGGACACGCGCCGCTGCTTCGCCTCGCTTCGGCTCTCCCGCTCACCTGGCCTGCCGGGAGCACAGCTCGCGATCGCTCGCTGCGAAACCGGCAGCAGCCGGGCCGGAGCGGACACGCGCCGCGGCTCTCTCTCGCGGCTGTCGCTCGCCCGCGCCGCCTGGGCCGGGTGCAGCTCGCATCTCGCCCGCTGCACTCTTTTCCACGGAACCGGCAGCAGCCGGGGCCGCAGCGGGACACGCCGGCGGCTTCTCTCGCCTCGCGCCCCTCGCCGCCTGGCCCGGGCCGGGAGCAGCTCGCCTCGCCTCCACCTGTCTCAGTCAACTGGGGTTACGGGAATGCCGGACAAGGCCACGGAGAGTCCTTGCCGTGCATTGGCGGTACGGTTCCTGGGCCGGGCACGACCGCCCGCGGCCGCCTCTTTTCCGCCTACGGACACAGGCACTGCACAGCCTGCGGGAGACCGCCCGTAACCCTGTCTCCCATGATACGGACAAGCGGGCCCCAGGAGGCCGACGAGCACAAGAGAACGAAGCCTAGGTGACCGGGTGGCGCAGCGGAGCACGCCGCCTCCTACGATGAGGCAGCCGGAGGCAGCCGAAACAGCGACTCCTTAGCGCACTTCCAGGACACCAGGTCTACCCAGCCAGCGGGTAGACCTGTTGTCCGCCTGCATTCCCGATTAAGGGGTAGACCTGTTGTCCGCCTGCATTCCCGATTAAGGGGTAGACCTGTTGTCCGCCTGCATTCCCGATTAAGGGGTAGACCTGGTGTCCGCCGGCATTCCCGCTTAAGGGGTAGACCTGTTGTCCGCCTGCATTCCCGATTAAGGGGTAGACCTGTTGTCCGCCTGCATTCCCGATTAAGGGGTAGACCTGTTGTCCGCCTGCATTCCCGCTTAAGGGGTAGACCTGTTGTCCGCCTGCATTCCCGCTTAAGGGGTAGACCTGTTGTCCGCCCTGCATTCCCGATTAAGGGTAGACCTGGTGTCCGCCTGCATTCCCGCTTAAGGGTAGACCTGGTGTCCGCCTGCATTCCCGCTAAGGGGTAGACCTGGTGTCCGCCGGCATTCCCGCTTAAGAGGTAGACCTGTTGTCCGCCTGCATTCCCGACTAAGGGGTAGACCTGTTGTCCGCCGGCATTCCCGCTTAAGGGGTAGACCTGTTGTCCGCCCGCATTCCCGATTAGGGTAGACCTGTTGTCCGCCTGCATTCCCGATTAAGGGGGTAGACCTGGTGTCCGCCTGCATTCCCGCTTAAGGGGTAGACCTGTTGTCCGCCGGCATTCCCGCTAAAGGGGTAGACCTGTTGTCCGCCTGCATTCCCGATTAGGGTAGACCTGTTGTCCGCCTGCATTCCCGATTAAGGGGTAGACCTGTTGTCCGCCTGCATTCCCGATCAGGGTAGACCTGTTGTCCGCCTGCATTCCCGATTAAGGGTAGACCTGTTGTCCGCCTGCATTCCCGATTAAGGGTAGACCTGTTGTCCGCCGGCATTCCCGCTTAAGGGGTAGACCTGTTGTCCGCCGGCATTCCCGCTTAAGGGGTAGACCTGTTGTCCGCCTGCATTCCCGATTAAGGGTAGACCTGTTGTCCGCCTGCATTCCCGATTAAGGGGTAGACCTGGTGTCCGCCTGCATTCCCGATTAAGGGTAGACCTGTTGTCCGCCTGCATTCCCGATTAAGGGTAGACCTGTTGTCCGCCTGCATTCCCGATTAAGGGGTAGACCTGTTGTCCGCCTGCATTCCCGCTTAAGGGGTAGACCTGGTTGTCCGCCTGCATTCCCGCTTAAGGGGTAGACCTGTTGTCCGCCGGCATTCCCGACTAAGGGGTAGACCTGTTGTCCGCCTGCATTCCCGACTAAGGGTAGACCTGTTGTCCGCCTGCATTCCCGCTTAAGGGGTAGACCTGTTGTCCGCCTGCATTCCCGCTTAAGGGGTAGACCTGGTGTCCGCCTGCATTCCCGCTTAAGGGTAGACCTGTTGTCCGCCTGCATTCCCGACTAAGGGGTAGACCTGTTGTCCGCCTGCATTCCCGACTGAAGGGGTAGACCTGTTTTAAGGGGTAGACCTGTTGTCCGCCTGCATTCCCGATTAAGGGGTAGACCTGTTGTCCGCCGGCATTCCCCGCTTAAGGGTAGACCTGTTGTCCGCCCGCATTCCCGACTTAGGGTAGACCTGTTGTCCGCCTGCATTCCCGATTAAGGGGTAGACCTGTTGTCCGCCGGCATTCCCGCTTAAGGGTAGACCTGTTGTCCGCCTGCATTCCCGCTTAAGGGTAGACCTGGTGTCCGCCTGCATTCCCGCATTAAGGGTAGACCTGTTGTCCGCCTGCATTCCCGCATTAAGGGGTAGACCTGTTGTCCGCCTGCATTCCCGCTGAAGGGTAGACCTGTTGTCCGCCCCGTATTCCCGATTAGGGGTAGACCTGTTGTCCGCCTGCATTCCCGACTAGTGGGTAGACCTGTTGTCCGCCTGCATTCCCGACTTAAGGGGTAGACCTGGTGTCCGCCCGCATTCCCGCTTAAGGGGTAGACCTGTTGTCCGCCTGCATTCCCGATTAAGGGGTAGACCTGTTGTCCGCCTGCATTCCCGATTAAGGGGTAGACCTGTTGTCCGCCGGCATTCCCGCTGAAGGGGTAGACCTGTTGTCCGCCTGCATTCCCGATTAAGGGGTAGACCTGGTGTCCGCCGGCATTCCCCGCTTAAGGGGTAGACCTGTTGTCCGCCTGCATTCCCGATTAAGGGGTAGACCTGTTGTCCGCCGGCATTCCCCGCTTAAGGGGTAGACCTGTTGTCCGCCTCGCATTCCCGATTAGGGTAGACCTGTTGTCCGCCGGCATTCCCGACTAAGGGTAGACCTGTTGTCCGCCGGCATTCCTGATTAAGGGGTAGACCTGTTGTCCGCCTGCACTCCCGATTAAGGGGTAGACCTGTTGTCCGCCTTGCACTCTGCCAAGGGGTAGACCTGTTGTCCGCCTGCATTCCCGCCTTAAGGGGGTAGACCTGGTGTCCGCCCTCATTCCCGCTTAAGGGGTAGACCTGTTGTCCGCCTGCATTCCCGCCTAAGGGGTAGACCTGTTGTCCGCCGGCATTCCCGCTTAAGGGGTAGACCTGTTGTCCGCCTGCATTCCTGATTAGGGTAGACCTGTTGTCCGCCTGCATTCCCGATTAAGGGGTAGACCTGTTGTCCGCCTGCATTCCCGCCAAGGGTAGACCTGTTGTCCGCCGGCATTCCCGCTTAAGGGTAGACCTGTTGTCCGCCTGCATTCCCGATTAAGGGGTAGACCTGTTGTCCGCCTGCATTCCCGATTAGGGTAGACCTGTTGTCCGCCTGCATTCCCGATTAAGGGGTAGACCTGTTGTCCGCCTGCATTCCCGATTAAGGGGTAGACCTGTTGTCCGCCTGCATTCCCGATTAAGGGTAGACCTGTTGTCCGCCTGCATTCCCCGATTAAGGGGTAGACCTGGTGTCCGCCTGCATTCCCGATTAAGGGGTAGACCTGTTGTCCGCCCCTGCATTCCCGACTAAGGGGTAGACCTGTTGTCCGCCTGCATTCCCGCTGAAGGGGTAGACCTGTTGTCCGCCTGCATTCCCGATTAAGGGGTAGACCTGGTGTCCGCCTGCATTCCCGGATTAAGGGGTAGACCTGTTGTCCGCCGGCATTCCCGCTTAAGGGTAGACCTGTTGTCCGCCCGTATTCCCGATTAAGGGGTAGACCTGTTGTCCGCCCGCATTCCCGACTAAGGGGTAGACCTGTTGTCCGGCCGGCATTCCCGCTTAAGGGGTAGACCTGTTGTCCGCCTGCATTCCCGATTAAGGGTAGACCTGTTGTCCGCCTGCATTCCTGATTAAGGGGTAGACCTGTTGTCCGCCTGCATTCCCGATTAAGGGGTAGACCTGTTGTCCGCCTGCATTCCCGATTAAGGGGTAGACCTGTTGTCCGCCTGCATTCCCGATTAAGGGTAGACCTGGTGTCCGCCTGCATTCCCGCTTAGCGGTAGACCTGTTGTCCGCCCGCATTCCCGATTAAGGGTAGACCTGTTGTCCGCCTGCATTCCCGATTAAGGGGTAGACCTGGTGTCCGCCTGGCATTCCCGATTAAGGGTAGACCTGTTGTCCGCCTGCATTCCCCGATTAAGGGTAGACCTGTTGTCCGCCGGCATTCCCGCTTAAGGGGTAGACCTGTTGTCCGCCGGCATTCCCGCTAAGGGGTAGACCTGTTGTCCGCCTGCATTCCCGATTAAGGGGTAGACCTGTTGTCCGCCTGCATTCCCCGCTTAAGGGGTAGACCTGTTGTCCGCCTGCATTCCCCGATTAAGGGTAGACCTGTTGTCCGCCGGCATTCCCGCTTAAGGGGTAGACCTGTTGTCCGCCTGCATTCCCGCTTAAGGGGTAGACCTGTTGTCCGCCTGCATTCCCTGATTAAGGGTAGACCTGTTGTCCGCCTGCATTCCCGATTAAGGGGTAGACCTGCTTGTCCGCCCCGCATTCCCGATCAGGGGTAGACCTGTTGTCCGCCTGCATTCCCGCTTAAGGGGTAGACCTGGTGTCCGCCCCACCCCGCTTAGGTAGACCGTGTCCGCCTGCATTCCCCGATTAAGGGCAGACCTGTTGTCCGCCCGGCATTCCCGATTGAGGGTAGACCTGTGTCCGCCGGCATTCCCGCTTAAGGGTAGACCTGGTGTCCGCCGGCATTCCCGCTTAAGGGGTAGACCTGTTGTCCGCCTGCATTCCCCGCTTAGTGGGTAGACCTGGTGTCCGCCGGCATTCCCGCTTAAGGGGTAGACCTGGTGTCCGCCTGCATTCCCGCTGAAGGTAGACCTGGTGTCCGCCTGCATTCCCGATTAAGGGTAGACCTGTTGTCCGCCTGCATTCCCGCTTAAGGGGTAGACCTGGTGTCCGGCCTGCATTCCCGCTTAGTGGGTAGACCTGTTGTCCGCCTGCATTCCCCGACTAGGGTAGACCTGTTGTCCGCCTGCATTCCCGACTTAAGGGGTAGACCTGTTGTCCGCCTGCATTCCCGACTTAAGGGGTAGACCTGTTGTCCGCCTGCATTCCCGACTAAGGGGTAGACCTGTTGTCCGCCTGCATTCCCCGCATTAAGGGGTAGACCTGTTGTCCGCCTGCATTCCCGATCAAGGGGTAGACCTGTTGTCCGCCGGCATTCCCGCTTAAGGGGTAGACCTGTTGTCCGCCTGCATTCCCGCCGAAGGGGTAGACCTGTTGTCCGCCTGCATTCCCGACTAAGGGTAGACCTGGTGTCCGCCGGCATCCCCGACTTAAGGGTAGACCTGTTGTCCGCCTGCATTCCCGATTAAGGGGTAGACCTGCTGTCCGCCGGCATTCCCGATTAAGGGGTAGACCTGGTGTCCGCCTGCATTCCCGACTAAGGGGTAGACCTGCTGTCCGCCGGCATTCCCTGACTAAGGGGTAGACCTGTTGTCCGCCCGCATTCCCGATTAAGGGGTAGACCTGTTGTCCGCCCCGCATTCCCGATTAAGGGGTAGACCTGCGTCCGCCTGCATTCCCGGGCTTAAGGGTAGACCTGTTGTCCGCCTGCATTCCCGCTTAAGGGTAGACCTGTTGTCCGCCTGCCATTCCCGGGATTATGAGGTAGACCTGGTGTCCGCCTGCATTCCCGACTAAGGGGTAGACCTGTTGTCCGCCTGGCATTCCCGCATTAAGGGGTAGACCTGTTGTCCGCCGGCATTCCCGATTAAGGGGTAGACCTGTTGTCCGGGCCTGCATTCTCGGATTAAGGGGTAGACCTGGTGTCCGCCTGCATTCCCGATTAAGGGTAGACCTGTTGTCCGCCTGCATTCCCGACATGGGTAGACCTGTTGTCCGGGCCTGCATCTCCGGGAGCTAAGGGGTAGACCTGCTGTCCGCCCTCGCATTCCCCGGGACTAAGGGGTAGACCTGTTGTCCGGCCTGCATTCTCCGATTAAGGGGTAGACCTGGTGTCCGCCTGCATTCCCCGATTAAGGGGTAGACCTGTTGTCCGCCTGTATTCCCGATTAAGGGGTAGACCTGCTGTCCGCCGGCATTCCCGCTTAAGGGGTAGACCTGTTGTCCGCCTGCATTCCTGATTAAGTAGACCTGTTGTCCGCCTGCATTCCCGGAGCAAAGGGTAGACCTGTTGTCCGCCTGCATTCCCGCTTAAGGGTAGACCTGGTGTCCGCCGGCTTCCCCGCTTAAGAGGTAGACCTGTTATCCGCCTGCATTCCCCGACATGGGGTAGACCTGTTGTCCGCCGGCATTCCCGCTAAGGTAGACCTGTTGTCCGCCGCATTCTGATTAGGGTAGACCTGTTGTCCGCCTGCATCTCTCGATAAGGGGTAGACCTGGTGTCCGCCGTATTCCCGCTTAAGGGTAGACCTGTTGTCCGCCGGCATTCCCGCTAAAGGGTAGACCTGTTGTCCGCCCCGCATTCCCGAGCTAAGGGGTAGACCTGCTGTCCGCCTGGGCATTCCCGGACAAGGGTAGACCTGCGTCCGCCGGCCTTCCCGCTTAAGGGTAGACCTGTTGTCCGCCCTGCATTCCCGATTAGGGGTAGACCTGTTGTCCGCCGGCATTCCCGCCAAGGGTAGACCTGTTGTCCGACCTCGTATTCCCGATCAGGTAGACCTGTTGTCCGCCTGCATTCCCGATTAAGGGGTAGACCTGTTGTCCGCCCTGTATTCCCGATTAAGGGTAGACCTGTTGTCCGCCTGCATTCCCGATTAAGGGGTAGACCTGTTGTCCGCCGGCATTCCCGCTTAAGGGGTAGACCTGTTGTCCGCCCGTATTCCCCATTAGGGGTAGACCTGTTGTCCGCCTGCACCGATTAAGGGTAGACCTGGTGTCCGCCTGCATTCCCGATTAAGGGGTAGACCTGTTGTCCGCCTGCATTCCCGATTAAGGGGTAGACCTGTTGTCCGCCGGCATTCCCGCTATGGGTAGACCTGTTGTCCGCCCCGTATTCCCGATTAGGGGTAGACCTGTTGTCCGCCTGCATTCCCGACTAAGGGGTAGACCTGCTGTCCGCCTGCATTCCCCGATTAAGGGGCAGACCTGTTGTCCGCCCTGCATTCCCGATCAAGGGGTAGACCTGTTGTCCGCCGGCATTCCCGCTTAAGGGGTAGACCTGTTGTCCGCCCCGTATTCCCGATTAGGGTAGACCTGTTGTCCGCCTGCATTCCCGATTAAGGGGTAGACCTGTTGTCCGCCTGCATTCCCGATTAAGGGTAGACCTGTTGTCCGCCCCGCATTCCCGATTAAGGGGTAGACCTGTTGTCCGCCTGCATTCCCGATTAAGGGGTAGACCTGTTGTCCGCCTGCATTCCCGATTAAGGGTAGACCTGTTGTCCGCCTGCATTCCCGATTAAGGGGTAGACCTGTTGTCCGCCTGCATTCCCCGCTTAAGGGGTAGACCTGTTGTCCGCCCGCATTCCCGATTAAGGGGTAGACCTGTTGTCCGCCTGCATTCCCGATTAAGGGTAGACCTGTTGTCCGCCTGCATTCCCGATTAAGGGTAGACCTGTTGTCCGCCTGCATTCCCCGATTAAGGGTAGACCTGTTGTCCGCCTGCATTCCCGATTAAGGGTAGACCTGTTGTCCGCCTGCATTCCCGATTAAGGGGTAGACCTGTTGTCCGCCTGCATTCCCGATTAGGGTAGACCTGTTGTCCGCCTGCATTCCCGATTAAGGGGTAGACCTGTTGTCCGCCCCGCATTCCCGACTAAGGGTAGACCTGTTGTCCGCCTGCATTCCCGATTAAGGGGTAGACCTGTTGTCCGCCTGCATTCCCGATTAAGGGGTAGACCTGTTGTCCGCCTGCATTCCCGCTTTAAGGGGTAGACCTGTTGTCCGCCTCGCATTCCCCGCTTAAGGGGTAGACCTGTTGTCCGCCTGCATTCCCGATTAAGGGGTAGACCTGTTGTCCGCCTGCATTCCCGATTAAGGGTAGACCTGTTGTCCGCCTGCATTCCCGATTAAGGGGTAGACCTGTTGTCCGCCTGCATTCCCGATTAAGGGGTAGACCTGTTGTCAGCCTTGCATTCCCCGCTTAAGGGTAGACCTGTTGTCCGCCCCGCATTCCCGATTAAGGGTAGACCTGTTGTCCGCCTGCATTCCCGAGCTAAGGGGTAGACCTGTTGTCCGCCGCATTCCCGATTAAGGGGTAGACCTGTTGTCCGCCTGCATTCCCGCATTAAGGGGTAGACCTGTTGTCCGCCTGCATTCCCGACTAAGGGGTAGACCTGCGTCCGCCTGCATTCCCGCTTAAGGGGTAGACCTGTTGTCCGCCCTGCATTCCCGCTTAAGGGGTAGACCTGTTGTCCGCCTGCATTCCCGATTAAGGGGTAGACCTGGTGTCCGCCTGCATTCCCGATTAAGGGGTAGACCTGTTGTCCGCCCGCATTCCCCGATTAAGGGGTAGACCTGTTGTCCGCCTGCATTCCCCGATTAAGGGGTAGACCTGCTGTCCGCCTGCATTCCCGATTAAGGGGTAGACCTGTTGTCCGCCTGCATTCCCGATTAAGGGGTAGACCTGTTGTCCGCCTGCATTCCCTGGCTTAAGGGGTAGACCTGTTGTCCGCCCGTATTCCCGATTAAGGGGTAGACCTGTTGTCCGCCCTGCATTCCCGACAAGGGGTAGACCTGTTGTCCGCCGGCATTCCCGCTTAAGGGGTAGACCTGTTGTCCGCCGGCATTCCCGCTTAAGGGGTAGACCTGTTGTCCGCCTGCATTCCTCGACTTAAGGGGTAGACCTGTTGTCCGCCTGCATTCCCGATTAAGGGTAGACCTGTTGTCCGCCTGCATTCCCGCTTAAGGGGTAGACCTGTTGTCCGCCTGCATTCCCGCTTAAGGGGTAGACCTGTTGTCCGCCTGCATTCCCGACTTAAGGGGTAGACCTGTTGTCCGCCTGCATTCCCGCTTAAGGGGTAGACCTGTTGTCCGCCCGCATTCCCGATTAGGGTAGACCTGTTGTCCGCCTGCATTCCCGATTAAGGGTAGACCTGCTGTCCGCCCTGCATTCCCGCTAAGGGTAGACCTGTTGTCCGCCGGCATTCCCGACTAAAGGGTAGACCTGTTGTCCGCCTCGCATTCCCGATTAAGGGGTAGACCTGTTGTCCGCCTGCATTCCCCGATTAAGGGGGTAGACCTGTTGTCCGCCGGCATTCCCGCTTAAGGGGTAGACCTGTTGTCCCCCGTATTCCCGATTAAGGGGTAGACCTGTTGTCCGCCTGCATTCCCGATTAAGGGGTAGACCTGTTGTCCGCCTGCATTCCCGACAGGGGTAGACCTGTTGTCCGCCGGCATTCCCGCTTAAGGGGTAGACCTGTTGTCCGCCTGCATTCCCGCTTAAGGGTAGACCTGTTGTCCGCCTGCATTCCCGATTAAGGGGTAGACCTGTTGTCCGCCTGCATTCCCCGCTTAAGGGGTAGACCTGTTGTCCGCCCGCATTCCCGATTAAGGGGTAGACCTGTTGTCCGCCTGCATTCCCGATTAAGGGGTAGACCTGTTGTCCGCCTGCATTCCCGACTAAGGGGTAGACCTGTTGTCCGCCCCGTATTCCCGATTAGGGGTAGACCTGTTGTCCGCCGGCATCTCCCGATTAAGGGGTAGACCTGTTGTCCGCCCGCATTCCCGATTAAGGGGTAGACCTGTTGTCCGCCTGCATTCCCGATTAAGGGTAGACCTGGTGTCCGCCTGCATTCCCCGATTAAGGGGTAGACCTGTTGTCCGCCTGCATTCCCGATTAAGGGGTAGACCTGTTGTCCGCCTGCATTCCCCGATTAGGGGTAGACCTGTTGTCCGCCGGCATTCCCGCATTAAGGGTAGACCTGTTGTCCGCCCTGCATTCCCGACTAAGGGTAGACCTGTTGTCCGCCGGCATTCCCGCTTAAGGGGTAGACCTGTTGTCCGCCCGCATTCCCGATTAAGGGTAGACCTGTTGTCCGCCTGCATTCCCCGCATTAAGGGGTAGACCTGTTGTCCGCCTGCATTCCCGATTAAGGGGTAGACCTGTTGTCCGCCTGCATTCCCGATTAAGGGGTAGACCTGTTGTCCGCCTGCATTCCCCGATTAAGGGTAGACCTGTTGTCCGCCTGCATTCCCGACTAGGGTAGACCTGTTGTCCGCCTGCATTCCCGATTAAGGGGTAGACCTGTTGTCCGCCTGCATTCCCGACAAGGGTAGACCTGTTGTCCGCCTGCATTCCCGCTTAAGGGGTAGACCTGTTGTCCGCCTGCATTCCTGATTAAGGGGTAGACCTGTTGTCCGCCTGCATTCCCGAGAAGAGGTAGACCTGTTGTCCGCCTGCATTCCCGCTTAAGGGGTAGACCTGGTGTCCGCCGGCATTCCCGCTTAAGGGGTAGACCTGTTGTCCGCCCGCATTCCCGATTAAGGGGTAGACCTGTTGTCCGCCGGCATTCCCGACTAAGGGTAGACCTGTTGTCCGCCTGCATTCCCCGATTAAGGGGTAGACCTGTTGTCCGCCTGCATTCCCGATTAAGGGGTAGACCTGTTGTCCGCCTGCATTCCCGACTAAGGGGTAGACCTGTTGTCCGCCGGCATTCCCGCTAAGGGGTAGACCTGTTGTCCGCCTGCATTCCTCGATTAAGGGGTAGACCTGTTGTCCGCCTGCATTCCCGATGAAGGGGTAGACCTGTTGTCCGCCGGCATTCCCGCTTAAGGGGTAGACCTGTTGTCCGCCGGCATTCCCGCTTAAGGGGTAGACCTGTTGTCCGCCTGCATTCCCGATTAAGGGGTAGACCTGTTGTCCGCCTGCATTCCCCGATTAAGGGGTAGACCTGGTGTCCGCCTGCATTCCCGCATTAAGGGGTAGACCTGTTGTCCGCCTGCATTCCCGCTTAAGGGGTAGACCTGTTGTCCGCCTGCATTCCCGCTTAAGGGGTAGACCTGTTGTCCGCCGGCATTCCCGCTTAAGGGGTAGACCTGTTGTCCGCCTGCATTCCCGCTTAAGGGGTAGACCTGTTGTCCGCCTGCATTCCCGATTAAGGGGTAGACCTGGTGTCCGCCTGCATTCCCCGATTAAGGGGTAGACCTGTTGTCCGCCTGCATTCCCGCTTAAGGGTAGACCTGTTGTCCGCCTGCATTCCCGATTAAGGGGTAGACCTGTTGTCCGCCCCGCATTCCCGCTTAAGGGTAGACCTGTTGTCCGCCCGCATTCCCGATTAGGGGTAGACCTGTTGTCCGCCTGCATTCCCGATTAAGGGTAGACCTGTTGTCCGCCTGCATTCCCGATTAAGGGGTAGACCTGTTGTCCGCCGGCATTCCCGCTTAAGGGGTAGACCTGTTGTCCGCCTCGTATTCCCGATTAGGGGTAGACCTGTTGTCCGCCTGCATTCCCGACTAAGGGGTAGACCTGTTGTCCGCCTGCATTCCCGCTTAAGGGGTAGACCTGTTGTCCGCCCCGCATTCCCGACATAGGGTAGACCTGGTGTCCGCCGGCATTCCCGATGAAGGGTAGACCTGGTGTCCGCCTGCATTCTCCGCATTAAGGGGTAGACCTGTTGTCCGCCTGCATTCCCCGATTAAGGGGTAGACCTGTTGTCCGCCGGCATTCCCGCTTAAGGGGTAGACCTGTTGTCCGCCTGCATTCCCGCTTAAGGGGTAGACCTGTTGTCCGCCTGCATTCCCCGCTTAAGGGGTAGACCTGTTGTCCGCCTGCATTCCCGCTTAAGGGGTAGACCTGTTGTCCGCCTGCATTCCCGATTAAGGGGTAGACCTGTTGTCCGCCTGCATTCCCGATTAGGGGTAGACCTGGTGTCCGCCTGCATTCCCGCTTAAGGGGTAGACCTGGTGTCCGCCGGCATTCCCGCTTAAGGGGTAGACCTGTTGTCCGCCTGCATTCCCGCTTAAGGGGTAGACCTGTTGTCCGCCTGCATTCTTGATTAAGGGGTAGACCTGTTGTCCGCCTGCATTCCTCGACTAGGGGTAGACCTGGTGTCCGCCGGCATTCCCGCTTAAGGGTAGGTCATAGGCGCAAAGGCGGACGGCACCAGGTCTACCACGCGGCGGGCGCGAAGGCCGAGACCGGCTAGCGGCAACAGGTCTACCTCGCGGGCGGGCGCGAAAGGCCGAGACCGGCTAGCGGCACCAGGTCTACCACGCGCGGCGCGAGGAAGGCCGAGACCGGCTAGCGGCACCAGGTCTACCCCGCGGCGGGCGCGAAGGCCGAGACCGCTAGCGGCACCAGGTCTACCTCCGCAGTCCGGGCGCGAAAGGCAGACCGGCTAGCGGCAACAGGTCTACCATAGGCGCGGGCGCGAAGTGTAAGACCGGCTAGCGGCAACAGGTCTACCTCCGCGCGGGCGCGGGAAGGCCGAGACCGGCTAGCGGCAACTAGGTCTACCCTCGCAGGCCGGGCGCGAAAGGCAGAGACCGGCTAGCGGCAACAGGGTCTACGCAAGGCGCGGGCGCGAAAGTGTAAGACCGCTAGCGGCAACAGGTCTACTACAAGCGGGCGCTGGAAGGCCGAGACCGGCTAGCGGCATACAGGTCTACCCCCGCAGGCCGGGCGCTGAAGGCAGAGACCGGCTAGCGGCAATAGGTCTACCCCGCAGGCCGGGCGCTGAAAGGCAGAGACCGGCTAGCGGCACTAGGTCTACCATAGGCGCTGGGCGCGAGTGTAAGACCAAGCTACGGCAACAGGGTCTACCGCGCCGGGCGCCAAGTGTAAGACCGGCTAGCGGCAAAAGGTCCACCCCAAGGGCGGGCGCGAAGGCGTAGACCGCGAACGGCACTAGGTCTACCAAGCGCGGGCGCCAAAGTAAGACCGCTAGCGGCACAGGTCTACCACAAGGGGAACTAAAGTCGACCGCTAGCGGAACCAGGTCTACTACAAGGCGC
>JAKWBO010001339.1:0-15418 GCA_034336685.1 Luscinia luscinia
CTATGGCCCCCTATACCCCTATAGGCCCCCTATGCCCCCATGGCCCCCTATATCCCCTATAGGACTCCCCCAATCCCCTATAGCCCCCCAGTCCCCTATGGCCCCCCCTATATCCCCTATGGGACTCTCCCCAATCCCCTATAGCCCCCAATCCCCTATAGCCCCTCCAATCCCCTATAGCCCCCCTATATCCCTATGGGACTCCCCCAATCCCCTATAGCCCCCCAGCCCTATAGCCCCCCATGCCCCCCCATGGCCCCCTATATCCCCTATGGCCCCCAATCCCTATGGCCCCCTATATCCTATAGCCCCTATATCCCCTATGGGACTCTCCCCAGTCCCCTACGGAACCCCCAGGTCACGTGGCTCCGCGCGGGGCGGTCACGCGCCGGTGACGCAGCAGGAACAGGGCGGAGCGTTCGCTCACGTGGTGGCCGGTCACGTGCGGCGCGGCGGTCACGTGCCCCGGCGGCCGCCATGCTGTCGCGGCTGCTGAAGGAGCACCAGGCCCGCCAGAGCGAGCGGCGCGAGCTGCAGGGTGAGTCACCATGGCGACAAACCCGCCCCCGCGTCCCATTGGCTGCCGCGGCTGCCGCTCGCCGCGGGGCGGAACCCCATTGGCTGGCGCGGCTGTCAGTCAACTGTGGGAAAGGGCGGGAAGCCTGAGGCGCCCTGAGGGGCGGCTGGGGAAGCTGTGATGTCACTGCTCCGCGTTGCGACGTCACATTTGAGCATGGTGACGTCACGGCGCGGGGCGGGGTCCCGGCGCCCCTCACGGCGCTGTCCCCGCGTGTCCCCGCGCAGAGCGGCGCCGCCGGGGCCAGCGATCGCGGCCGCCACCCGCCTCACCGAGGCCTTGGTGGATCACCTGAACGTGGGGTGAGCCGCGACCCCCAGTTCCCTCTGGGACCCCCAAATTCCGCCTGCGGACCCCCAAATTCCCTTTGGGACCCCAAATTCCATCTGGGACCCCCAATTCCCACCCCAAAATTCCTCTGGGACCCCCAATTCCTTCTGGGATCCTCCCAGTTCCCTCTGAGACCCCCAAATTCCCTCTGGGGACCCCTCAAATTCCCTCTGGGACCCCCAAATTCCTTCTGAGACCCCAAAATTCCCTCTGGGACCCCACATTCCCTCTGGGACCCCCAAATTCCTTCTGAGACCCCCAAAATTCCCTCTGGGACCCCCCACCCTGCAAACCTGCGTAGCGTGTCCCCCAGACCCCCAACTCCACAGAACCCCCCACCGTTTATGGACCCCAAATTCACAGACACCCACAGACCCCCCCCCCCGCTTTTCCCACAGCCTCACCTTCCTGGGACCCCCAGCCCCACAAATCCCCCTCAAGACCCCCAGCCCCCCAAATCCCCCCTCAGGACCCCCAGCCCCACAAATCCCCCTCTCAGGGACCCCAACCCTATAAATCCCCTTGCCAGGACCCCAGCCCCTCAGACACCCCCCACCCACCCAACGAGGACCCCCAACCCCATAAACCCCCTCCAGCCCCTAAATCCCCTTCCTCAGGGACCCCCAGCCCCATAATGAGGAGCTTCCCCCATCCCCCCAAATCCCCTCCTCAAGGCCCCAGCCCCTCAAATTCACCTACTCAGGATCCCCATCCTCAAATCCCTCTTCAGGACCCCCAGCCCCATAATGAGGATCTACCCCCAGCCCCCCAAATCCCTCTTCCCAGGGACCCCAGCCCTACAAATCCCTCTCCTCAAGACCCCCTCCAGCCCCACAAATCCCCTTTCTCAGGACCCCAGCCCCCAAATCCCCCTCCTCAGTACCCTCAGCTCCCCAATTCCTCCTTCCCAGGGACCCCAGCCCTACAAATCCCCTTTCTCAGAACCCCCAGGCCCCCAAATCCCCTCCTCAGTACCCTCAGCCCCCAAATCCCCTCCTCAAGACCCCCAGCCCCCAAATCCCCCTCCTCAAGACCCCCAGCCCCCAAATCCCCTTTCTCAGAACCCGCAGCCCCCAAATCCCCCCTTCCCATGGACCCCACCCCCACAAATCCCCCTCCTCATTATCCCCAAATCCCCTCCTCAAGACCCCCAGCCCCACAAATCCCCTCCTCAGTATCCCCAAATCCCCTCCTCAAGACCCCCAGCCCCCAAATCCCCCTCCTCAAGACCCCCAGCCCCATAATGACGAGCACCCCTCCCTCAGCCCCCAAATCCCCTCCTCATGATCCCCAAATCCCCTCCTCAGGGACCCCAGCCCCCAAATCCTCCTCCTCGGTACCCCAGATCCCCCTTCCCATGGACCCCAGCCCCACAAATCCCCCTCCTCAGGGACCCCCAGCCCCATAATGAGGAGCACGCCTACCCCAGCCCCCCCAAATCCCCTTTCTCAGAACCCCAGCCCCCAGATCCCCCTTCCCATGGACCCCACCCCCACAAATCCCCTCCTCATTATCCCCAAATCCCCTTCCCATGGACCCCAGCCCCACAAATCCCCCTCCTCAGTACCCCAGGTCCCTCCCAGCCTCTCCTCGCCCCCCGCCGGGGGTCTCCGCTCTGTGGGGGCGTGGGGTGACCCCAGTGCCCCCAGGGTGGCTCAGGCCTCACGTGAACCAGCGCAAGCTGGACCAGGAGGTGAAGGCGCTGCAGGTGCAGGCGGCGCAGTTCGCCCGCCAGAGCGGCCACTGGGTGGCCATGGTGGAGAGCTTCAACCAGGCCCTCAAGGTGAGACCCCGCCCCAAAACACCCCGGGAGGGACTGGGCAGAGGGCACACCCCGGGGACCCCCGCCCCAAAACACCCCGGGGACCCCCGCCCCAAAAAACCCTGGGGAGGGGGGACATGCCCAGGGACCCCGCCCCAAAAAAACCCCGGGGAGGGGGGCACAACCCAGGGACCCCCGCCCCAAAACACCCCGGGGACCCCCGCCCCAAAAACCTCGGGGAGGGACTGGGCAGAGGGCACACCCGGGACCCCGCCCCAAAACACCCCGGGGACCCCCGCCCCAAAAAACCCCGGGGAGGGACTGGGAGGGGACACACCAGGGATCGCCATGGTGGAGAGCTTCAACCAGGCCCTCAAGGTGAGACCCCTCCCAAAAAACCCCGAGGACCCCCGCCCCAAAAAACCCCCCGGGGAGGAGGGGCGGCACACCCCTAGGGACCCCCGCCCCAAAAAACCCCCCGGGGGTGTAACTGGGGAGGGGGGCGCTCGGGGATGGGGGGGAGAGGAACTGGGAGGGGCCAGTGGGGACTGGGAGCACTGGGAGGGGGAGTGGGGAGGGATGAAGCCCCAGACCCATGAATGGAGAGAGGGATGAAGCCCCAGACCCTTTTAGGGAGGGAATGAAGCCCCCAGACCTACAAATGGAGGGAGGGATGAAGCCCCCAGACCCTTTTAGGAAGGGAATGAAACCCCAGACCTATGAATGAAGAGAAGGATGAAGCCCCCAGACCCTTTTAGGGAGAGGATGAAGCCCCCAGACCCATAAATAGAGGGAGAGATGCAGCCCCCAGAGCATAATAGGGAGGGAATGAAGCCCCCAGACCCATGAATGGAGTGGAGAATGAAGCCCCCAGACTCTTTTAGGGAGGGATGAAGCCCCCAGACCCCTGGGTTCGTGCTGGAGTGCCTGGGGAGCACTCAGGGGTCCCAGGGGGTTTGAGCAGCACCCAGAGGGTCTCAGGGGATTTAATTTTGGGGTTTGTTTCTGGGGTTGTTTTGGGGGTTTGTTTTTGAGGTTTATTTTTGGGGTTTATTGGCAGGGTTTATTTGTGGGATTTTTTGGGAGGGTTTGTTTTTGGAGTTTCTTTTTGGGATTTATTTCTGGGGTTACTTTTGGGGTTTGCTTCTGGGATTTATTTTTTGGGTTTTAGTTTTGGGGTTTGTTTTTGTGCTTACTTTTGGTGTTTTCATTTTAGGGAGTTTATTTTGGGGGTTTATTTGTGATCACTTTGGGGTGACTCCTTCCCCAAACCCCTGAGCCCCTCCCCAAATCCCCTGAACTCCCTCCCCAAATTCCTGCTGGAGATTGCGGGATGTGGAGGGGTGACCCCCTCCCAAATCCCCTGAGCCCCCTCCCCAAATCCCCTGAGCTCTTCCCCCCCAACCCCCTGAGCCCCTCCCCAAATCCCCTGAACCCCTCCCCAAATTCCCACAGGAGATCAGGGATGTGGAGGGGTGACTCCCCCTCCCAAAGCCCCTGACCCCCTCCCCAAATTCCCCCAGGAGATCGGGGATGTGGAGAACTGGGCTCGCAGCATCGAGCTGGACATGAGAACCATCGCCAGCGCCCTGAGTACATCTGCAAGGGGCAGCTGCAGCCCTCCTGCTCCTGAGGACCCCAAAAACCCCAAAAACACACCTGGGACCCCCAAAAACACCCCAAAATCCGCCTGGGACCCCCAAAACCCACCTGGGACGCCCCAAAACCCACCTGGGACCCCTAAAAACCACCCAGAACCCCCCAGTGCCCTGGAGTACGTCTGCAAGGGGCAGCTGCAGCCTCTCCTGCTCCTGAGGGACCCCAAAACCCCCCAAAAACACACCTGGGACCCCCAAAATCTGCCTGGGACCCCCAAAACCCATCTGGGACCCCCTAAAAACCCGCCTGGGACCCCCAAAACCCACCTGGGACCCTCAAAACTACCCAGAACCCACCTGGGACCCCCAGAAACACCCTTGGACCCCCAAAAATCTACCTGGGACCCCCAAAAACACCCTGGGACCCCCAAAACACCCCAAAACCCATCTGTGACCCCCAAAAACCCACCTGGGTGCCCCAAAACCCTCCAGAACCACCCAGAAACCTCCAGAACCCCAGGAAATTCCCCAAACCCCCCAGGCCCCCAGGACTGGGGTGTCCCACGGTGCCCTGCCCCCCCCGGCTCTGGGCTCCATGGAATAAAGCAGGGGGGACCCTGGGGGTGGGGGGTCAGGCCGTGCCCTGGCACAGCCCCCAAATCCCCCTAAGCCCCCTCATCCTCTTTAGTGCTCAGCCGGGCTCTGTTCAGCCACACAAAGGGGCCTTTGGGGCTGCATTCCCTCCTGGGGGTTAAATCCCCTCGGGGGCTGGATCATGTTTTGGGGGCTGGATTCCCTTTGGGGGGTTAAATCCCCCTGGGGGCTGGATCCCCTTTTGGGGGCTGGATCCACTTTTGGGGGGTGAAATCCACTTTTGGGGGCTGAATCACCTTTTGGGGCTGAACCCCCTCCTGGGGGTTAAATCCACTTTTGGGGGCTGAATCACCTTTTGGGGCTGAACCCCGTCCTGGGGGGACGAACCCCTTTCTGGGGGCTGAGTCCCCTTTGGGGGCTGAATCCCCTCCTGGAGGGGGTTAAATTCACTTTTGGGGGGCTGGATCCCTTTTGGGGGGCTGAGTTCTCTCCTGGGGCTGAATCCCCTCCTGGGGGCTGGGCCCCCTAAATCCCGGCGTGGAAGGGGTTAATTCCTTCCTGGGGGGCCAGGGCTGCATTTTAGGGTGAGCCCCCCCCCCCAGATCCCGGCGTGGCAGGGGTTAATTCTCTCTTGGTGGGGGGTCAGCACCTCATTTTTGGGGTGCCCCCAGATCCCGGCGTGGGAGGGGGTCACTCCCTCCGGGGGGTCAGAGCCGCATTTTAGGTGACACCCCATCTCCCAGATCTGGGGGGCTTCACTTCCCTGGGGGGGACACCCAGCCCCCAAATCCAAGCACTGGCAGGGGTCCCGGCGGGGGGCTCACCCAGGGTGAGGGTCCCCAACAAAGCCCCTCCCCAAAAAAGGTGCTAAACCCCCCCGGAGCGTTCAGGGAGGGGTCGGGGGCTCCACCCCGGGAGATTTGGGGGCCCCAATCCGCGGAGCTCCGGCGGTGCCGGGCACGGGGAGGAGCGGCCGCGCCCCCCAAATCTCACAGACCCTCCCCTGCTCCCGCGCCCCCCGGCTCACTCTCGGGCCCGAGGCCACGGCCGGAGCAGCGCCGCGACCCCCGAGGTGCGTGGGGACCCCCTGAGCCCCCGAGACTTGGGGACCACCCTGAACCCCCCAAGGGACGTGGGGACCCCCTGAACCCCCGAGACTCGGGGACCCCTTGAACCCCCCAAGGGACGTGGGGACCCCCGAGACTTGGGGGCCCCTGAACCAACTCGAGACTTGGGGACCCCTGAGTCCCCGAGGTGCGTGGGGACCCCCTCTGGCCCCCAGATAGATGTGGGGACTCCCCTGCACCCCGGGGCACGTGGGGACCCCCCCGTCTGCTGTCCCGGGGGCTCTGGGCACGTGGGATGGACCCCGGGTCACCCTCAAATCTGAGGGTCCTGAGACCCCAAATTGCGCCCCCTCACCCCAAACGGGGCTGTTGGGGGGGGCGCGACCCCCAAGAGATTCTGCGTGTTCCCCCTCAGTGCTCCCCAAATCAGAGGAGGAAATTCGGGGTTCCCTCCCCCATTTTGGGGGTCCCGCGCTGTGAAACCCCCAAACCAACAATGGGCGGGGGTCCTGACCCCCAAATAATGGGTGGGGGTCCCGCAGGGGGCACAGGATCAATCCCGGGTGTCCCCCAAATGCGGGAGGGAATTAGGGTCCCCCCCCGTTTTGGGGGGTCCCAAACCAACAATGGGGGTCCTGCCCCCAATTAATGGGTGGGGTCCTGCAGGGGCGCGGGCACACACCCGCGGGTCCCCTTCCCCGGGGGGGGCTGTGCTGTGTCGGGGGTCGCGGGCAGGGGCGGGGTGGGGGCCGGGGTCGCGGGTGGGGGAGGGGCGCTGAGGGACTCCCCGAACCCCCCGAGCTCCCCTGGAGCCCCCCCGACCTCCTCGTCCCCCCTCGAGCCCCCCCCCGGCCGCGGTGACGCGCGGCCCCGCTAATCCCGGCTCGGCCCCTGCCCGGCCCGGGCAGCGGGGCTGGGGTCCCGGCCCGGAGGGTGTGGGGCCTCCCGACCCCCAGAGCGCGGGGACCCCCGAGTGACAGCGGGACCCCCAGGTGACAGCGGGACCCCCAGGTGACAGTGACCGGAGCCCGGCTGGGGTCAAGTGCTGTGACCGCCCTGCGGACAGACGGGGGCGTGTTTGGGGGTCCTGGGGTCCCACCGGGTGTTTGGGGGGTCCTGGGGTCCCACCGGGTGTTTGGGGTCCTGGGGGTCCCGCGTGTCCCCTGGGGGTCGCCAGCGTGTGGGGGTGGCGCTGGTGACACTGGTGGGACCCCGTGCTCCAGGCAGGGTGGGGGTCACCGCAGGGCGGTGAGGGGCTGCGGGGGGTCCTGGGGGTCCCACAGGGTGGGGTCCCTCTATCCCAACTCGGGGGTCCTGCTGGGGTCCCACGTGTCTCCTGCCCCACCCCCAGGCCATGTGGCACTGGTGACACTGGTGACACTGGTGACACTGGGGAGGGGACACGTGGGACCCCTGAGGTCCGAGCAGGGTGGGGGTCCCTCCATCCCACTCGGGGGTCCCGGGCGGGGGTCCCTACAGGCTAGGGGTCCTTCCATCCCCACTCGGGGGTCTCGGGCAGGGGTCCCACGTGTCCCTTTTGCCTCCCCAGGCCAAGTGGCACTGGTGGCACTGGGGGTGACACTGGGACCCCCGTGCCCGGGCAGGGTGGGGTCCTCCATCCCCGCAGGAGGATCCCGGGCGGGGTCCCACAGGAATGGGGGTCCCTGCAGATGGGTGAGGGGCTGCAGGGGATCCCGGGCGGGGGTCCCACGCGTCCTCTTTTGCCCCCCAGGCCATGTGGCACTGGTGACACTGGTGACACTGGGGGCGATAGACACGTGGGACCCCCGAGGTCCGGGCAGGGTGGGGGTCCCTCCATCCCACTCAGGGGTCCCGGGCGGGGTCCCACAGGGTGGAGGTCCCTCCATCCCCACTCGGGGGTCCCGGGCGGGGTCCCACAGGTGGAGGTCCCTCCATCCCCACTCCGGGGGGTCCCGGGCGGGGGTCCCACGGGGTGGGGTCCCTCCATCCCCACTCGGGGGTCCCGGGCGGAGGTCCCACAGGGGTGGAGGTCCCTCCATCCCCACTCGGGGGTCCCGGGCGGGGGTCCCACGGGTGGGTCCCTCCACCCCCACTCGGGGTCCCGGGCGGGGGTCTCATAGGCTAGGGTCCCTCCACCCCCACTCCGGGGGTCCCAGGCGCAGGTCCCACAGGGTGGGGTCCCTCCATCCCCACTCAGGGGTCCCGGGCGGAGGTCCCACAGGCTGGGGTCCCTCCATCCTCACTGCGGGGGTCCCGGGCGGGATCCCACGATGGTGGGTTCCTCCACCCCCACTCGGGGGGGTCCCGGGCGGGGATCTCACAGGCTGGTGGTCCTCTCCACCCCCACTCGGGGTCCTGGGCGGGGGGTCCCACAGGCTGGAGGTCCCTCCATCCCCACTCGGGGGTCCTGGGCGGGGTCCCACAGGGTGGAGGTCCCTCCATCCCCACTCGGGGGTCCCGGGCCGGGGTCCCACGGGGTGGGGGTCCCTCCACCCCACTCGGGGGTCCCGGGCGGGGGGTCCCACAGGGTGAGGGTCCCTCCATCCCCACTCCGGGGGGGTCCCGGGCGGGGATCCCACAGGCTGGGGTCCCTCCACCCCACTCGGGGTCCCGGGCGGGGTCCCACGCGTGCCCTCCCCAGGCCATGTGGCTGTACGTGGCGCTGCTGGCCGCGGCCTGGGCGCTGGGCTGGCTGGTGCGGGACCGGCGCACGCTGCCCACGGTCACCGACAAGCACGTGTTCATCACGGGCTGCGACAGCGGCTTCGGCAACCTGCTGGCGCGGCGGCTCGCCCGGCGCGGGTACCGCGTGCTGGCGGCGTGCCTGACCCCGCAGGGAGCCGAGCGCCTGCGCGGGGACAGCGGCGGGGACACCTGCGGACCACCGTGCTCGATGTCACCCGCAGCGACAGCATCCGCCGCGCCGCAGAGTGGGTGCGCGGAGAGGTGGGGAGAAAGGTGAGGGGAAATGGGGATGGGGGCGTGGGGAGGGGTGGGGAAATGGGGCTGGGGGCTTAGGGAGGTGGGGGGAAAAGGTGAGCGGGGGAAATAGGGGGCTGGGGGGTGCGCGGGAGAGGTGGGGGAGAAAGGTGAGGGGTGAGGAAATGGGGATGGGGCGTGGGGAGGGGTGGGGAACACGGGGAGGATGGGGAAATGGGGCTGGGGGCGCGGGGTGGGGGGAGAAAGAGTGAGGGGGAAATAGGGATGGGGACAAGGAGAGGTGGGGAGAAAGGTGAGGGGGGAAATGGGGATGGGGGCGCGGGGGAGGGGTGGGGGACACGGGGAGGGATGGGGAAATGGGGCTAGCGCGGGGAGGGGTGGGGACACGGGGAGGGATGGGGAAATGGGGCTGGGGGTGCGGGGGAGGTGGGGGAGAAAGGTGAGGGGGAATGGGGATGGGGGCGTAGGAGGGGTAAGGGAGAAAGGTGAGGGGGGAAATGGGGCTGGGGCGCGGGAGGGGTGGGGAGAAAGGTGAGGTGTGAGGAAATGGGGATGGGGCGCGGGGAGGGGTGGGGACACGGTGAGGGGCGGGGAAATGGGGCTGGGGCGTGGGAAGGGTGGGGACACGGGGAGGGATAGAAATGGGCTGCGGGAGTGAGGGTGGGGGAGAAAGGTGAGGGTGGGAAATGGGGCTGGGGGCGTGGGGAGGTAAGGGAGAAAGGTGAGGGGGAAATGGGGATTGGGGCCTGGGAGGGGTGGGGAGAAAGGTGAGGGGGGAAATGGGGATGGGGCGTGGCAGGGTGGGGGACACGGAGGGGACACGGAGGGGACACGGGGGAGGGGCAGGATGGACCCCGGGGGGGATGTGGAGGGGCACAGGGGGACAGGGACATGGGGAGGGGGTGTGCGGCAGGATGGACCCCGGGGGTCCCATGGGGGCACAGGGGGACAGGTCAGGACCGCAGGGACAAGGAGGGAGGGGCACAGGGGGCAGGCCCTGCCAGGTCACTCCGGGTGCCAGGTGACACTGGGGTGCCATTCTGGGGTGTCACACCCCGTGTGTCCCCCCAGGGCTGTTCGGGTTGGTGAATCCCCACTGACCCCAGGTCACTCTGGGGCCATTCTGGGGGTGCCAGGGGACTCTGGGGACACTCTGGGGTGCCATTCCAGGGGTGCCACCCCTCTGTGCCCCCAGGGCTGTTTGGGCTGGTGAACAACGTGGGGTGGCCAATTCCATTGACCCCAGGTCACCCTGGGGACACTCTGGGGTGCCAGGGGACACTGAGGACACCCTGGGGACACTCTGGGGTGCTAGGGGACACTCTGGGGTGCCATTCTGGGGATGCCAGGTCACCCTGGGGACATTCTGGGGACACTGTGGCTGTGCCATCCCCTCTGTGCCCCCAGGGCTGTTCCCTATGGGGACAGGTCCTGCCTGGGGACACCCTGGGGACACTCTGAGGACACCCTGGGGACACTCTGGGTGTGCCACCCTCTGTGACCCCCCAGGGCTGTTCCCTATGGGGACAGGTCCTGCCTGGGGACACCCTGGGGACACTGTGGGGACACTCTGGGGTGCCAGGTCACCCTGGGGACACTGGGGACACCCTGGGGACACTCTGGAGGTGCCAGGGACGCTGGGGGTGCCATTCTGGAGGTGCCAGGGGACACTGGGGACACCCTGGGGACACTCTGGGGACACTCTGGGGTGCCAGGGGACAGTGGGGTGCCATTCTGGAGGTGCCAGGGGACACTGGGGACACCTTGGGGACACCCTGGGGACACCCTGGGGACACTCTGCGGCGCCACCCCTGTGCCCCCCAGGGCTGTTCGGGCTGGTGAACAACGCGGGCGTGGCCAACCCGATCGGCCCCACGGAGTGGATGGACATCGAGGATTTCCGGCGGTCCTGGCCGTGAACGCGCCGGCGCCATCGAGGTGACGCTGGCGCTGCTGCCGCTGCTGAAGCGCGCGGGGTCGCGTGGTGAACACGCCCAGCGTGCTCGGCCGCCTCTCGGCCAACGGGCGGGCGGCTACTGCGTGTCCAAGTTCTGCATCGAGGCCTTCTCCGACAGCCTGCGGTAGCGTGAGCCCCCGGCTGGCCTGGAGACCCCGGGCACGGCCTGAGACCCCCGGGCATGGCCTGAGACCCCGGCACGGCCTGAGACCCCTGAGCACAGCCTGAGACCCCGGGCATGGCCTGAGACCCCCGGCACAGCCTGAGACCCCCGGGCACAGCCTGAGACCCCGGGCATGGCCTGAGACCCCCGGGCATGGCCTGAGACCCCCGGGCATGGCCTGAGACCCCCGGCACAGCCTGAGACCCCCCGGGCACAGCCCTGAGACCCCGGGCATGGCCTGAGACCCCCGGGCATGGCCTGAGACCCCGGGCATGGCCTGAGACCCCTGAGCTCAGTCTGAGACCCTGAGCACAGCCTGAGACCCCGGGCATGGCCTGAGACCCCGGCACAGCCTGAGACCCCGGGCACGGCCTGAGACCCCGGGCATGGCCTGAGACCCCGGCACAGCCTGAGACCCCCGGGCATGGCCTGAGACCCCGGCACAGCCTGAGACCCCGGGCACAGCCTGAGACCCTGAGCACAGCCTGAGACCCCTGAGCACAGCCTGAGACCCCGGGCATGGCCTGAGACCCCTGAGCATAGCCTGAGACCCTGAGCACAGCCTGAGACTCCCGGCACAGCCTGAGACCCCCGGGCATGGCCTGAGACCCCCGGGTACAGCCTGAGACCCCTGAGCACAGCCTGAGACCCCTGAGCACAGCCTGAGACCCCGGCACAGCCTGAGACCCCTGAGCACAGCCTGAGACCCCCGGCACAGCCTGAGACCCCGGCACAGCCTGAGACCCCGGGCACACCCTGAGACCCCTGAGCACAGCCTGAGACCCCCGGCACAGCCTGAGACCCCTGACCACAGCCTGAGACCCCGGCACAGCCTGAGACCCCTGAGCACAGCCTGAGACCCCGGGCACAGCCTGAGACCCCAGGCACAGCCTGAGACCCTGAGCACAGCTCTGAGACCCCCGGGCACAGCCTGAGACCCCGGCACAGCCTGAGACCCTGAGCACAGCCTGAGACCCCGGGCACAGCCTGAGACCCCCGGCACAGCCTGAGACCCCTGAGCACAGCCTGAGACCCCGGGCACAGCCTGAGACCCCGGCACAGCCTGAGACCCCTGAGCACAGCCTGAGACCCCCGGGCACAGCCTGAGACCCCAGGCACAGCCTGAGACCCCGAGCACAGCCTGAGACCCCCGGGCACAGCCTGAGACCCCTGAGCACAGCCTGAGACCCTGAGCTCACCCTGAGACCCCCGGGCACAGCCTGAGACCCCTGAGCACAGCCTGAGACCCTGAGCATAGCCTGAGACCCCTGAGCACAGCCTGAGACCCCTGAGCTCACCCTGAGACCCCGGGCACAGCCTGAGACCCTGAGCACAGCCTGAGACCCCCGGGCACAGCCTGAGACCCTGAGCACAGCCTGAGACCCCTGAGCTCACCCTGAGACCCCCGGGCACAGCCTGAGACCCCTGAGCACAGCCTGAGACCCTGAGCTCACCCTGAGACCCCCGGGCACAGCCTGAGACCCCGGGCATGGCCTGAGACCCCGGGCACAGCCTGAGACCCTGAGCATAGCCTGAGACCCCGGCACAGCCTGAGACCCCTGAGCTCACCCTGAGACCCCCGGGCACAGCCTGAGACCCCTGAGCTCACCCCTGAGACCCCTGAGCACAGCCTGAGACCCCTGAGCATAGCCTGAGACCCCCGGCACAGCCTGAGACCCCGGCACAGCCTGAGACCCCGGCACAGCCTGAGACCCTGAGCACAGCCTGAGACCCTGAGCTCACCCTGAGACCCCCGGCACAGCCTGAGACCCCCGGGCATGGCCTGAGGACCTCCGGGCACAGCCTGAGACCCCTGAGCTCACCCTGAGACCCCCGGCACAGCCTGAGACCCCCGGGCACAGCCTGAGACCCCTGAGCACACCTTGAGACCCCCAGTCACACCCTGAAACCTCCGAGCACAGCCTGAGACCCCGGGCACACCCTGAGCTGAACCCCGGCCACACCCTGAGACCCCTGAGCACAGCCTGAGACTCCTGAGCACACCTTGAGATCCCCCAGTCACACCCTGAAAACTCTGACCACACCCTGAGACCCCTGGCACAGCCTGAGACCCTTGGTCACGCCCTGAGACCCCGGTCACGCCCTGAAACCTCTGACCACACCCTGAGCTGAGCCCCCGGCCACACCCCGACCCTTCTGACCGCACCCTGAGACCTCTGACCACACCCTGAGCTCTATGGCCACTCCTGACCATCCCAGCCATGCCTTGCCCCCTGACCACCCCCGACTCTTCTGGCTGTCCCCTGACCACCCTCTGATCACCCTCTGACCATCCCAGCCACCCCTGACCCCCTGCCCACCCCTGACCCTTCCAGCCCCCTGACCCCTCTGGCCACCCCTGACCCCTCTGACCCCCTGCCCACCCCCTGCCCCCCCCAGGCGGGACATGCGGCACTTTGGGGTCAAGGTCAGCGTGGTGGAGCCCGGATTCTTCAAAACCAACGTGACCGACCTGGACTCGCTGGAGGCGTCGCTGAGGCAGCGCTGGGAGCGCCTGGAGCCCGAGACCCGCAGCAGCTACGGGGAGCACTTCTTACCCCAGTGTGAGTCACTGATCCCAGTGAGAGTCACTGAGATCCCAGTATGAGTCACTTCTTACCCCAGTGTGAGTCATTTCTGATCCCAGTGTGAGGCACTTCTTACCCCAGTGTGAGTCACTGCTCATCCCAGTGTGAGTCACTGCTCATCCCAGTGTGAGTCACTTCTTACCCCAGTGTGAGTCAGTGCTGGTCCCAGTGAGAGTCACTGATCCCAGTGTGAGTCAGTGCTGGTCCCAGTATGAGTCACTGAGATCCCAGTGTGAGTCACTGATCCCAGTGAGAGTCACTGATCCCCAGTGTGAGTCACTGATCCCAGTGAGAGTCACTGAGATCCCAGTGAGAGTCCCTGCTGATCCCAGTGTGAGTCACTTCTACCCCGGTGTGAGTCAGTGCTGGTCCCAGTATGAGTCACTTCTTACCCCAGTGAGAGTCACTGATCCCAGTGAGAGTCACTGTGATCCCAGTGTGAGTCACTTCTTACCTCAGTGTGAGTCACTGATCCCAGTGAGAGTCACTGATCCCAGTGAGAGTCACTGATCCCCCAGTGTGAGTCAGTGCTGGTCCCAGTGTGAGTCACTTCTTACCCCAGTTTGAGTCACTGTGATCCCAGTGTGAGTCACTGCTGATCCCAGTGTGAGTCACTTCTTACCCCAGTGTGAGTCACTGGGGCTGAGGGCCCCCTGGTCACCCCCAAACCCCAAAATTCGGTGTCTCATCCCTGCCTCAGTTTCCCTTTTCCTACATCCCCCAAACCCCAGAGTGCAGCATCTCACCCCTGCCTCAGTTTCCCCTTTCCTGATCCCCCTTTTCCTGCATCCCCCAAACCTCAAAGTTCAAGAATCACCTGCCTCAGTTCCCCCCTCCCACAGACCCCAAACCTGCCTCAGTTTCCCTCTTTTCCCAACCTCCCTTTTCCCCTCTACCCCAAACCTCAAAATTCAGAATCTCCTCCTTCAGTTTCCCTCTTTTCCTGGCTCCTTTTCCACCTCCACAAACTCCAAACCTCCCCATCCCACCCCTGCCCTCAGTTTTCATTTTTCCTGCATCCCCCAAACCTCAAAATTCAGTGTCTCACCCCTGCCTCAGTTTCTCTTTTCCCTGCATCCCCAAACTCCAGAGTTCACCATCCCACCCCACCCATTTCCCCTGTCCTGCCCTTTTCTCCCACCCTCCCACAAACCCCAAAATTCAGCATTTCATTCGTGCCTCAGTTTCCCTTTTCTTACATCCCCCAAACCCAAGTTCACTCATCCCACCCCTGCCTCAGTTTCCTTTTCCTGATCCCCAAACCCAAGTTCACCATCTCATCCCCTGCCTCAGTTTCCTTTCCCTGACCCCCCCAAACCCCAAAATTCAGCTGTTTTTCCCTGCCTCAGTTTCCCTTTTCCTGTATCCCCCAAACCCCAAAATTCAGCGTTTTTTCCCTGCCTCAGTTTCCCTTTCCCTGACCCCCAAACTTCCCATCCCACCCCGCCTCAGTTTCCCTTTTCCTGTATCCCCCAAACCCCAAAATTCAGCGTTTAATCCCTGCCTCAGTTTCCCTTTCCTGACCCCCAACCCCCAAAATTCAGCGTTTTATCCCTGCCTCAGTTTCCTTTCCCTGATCCCCCAAACCAAAGTTCACCATCTCACCCCTGCCTCAGTTTCATTTCTTTCCTGTATCCCCCAAACCCCAAAATTCAGCTGCTTTTATCCCTGCCTCAGTTTCCCTTTCCCTGACCCCCCAAACCCCAAAATTCAGCATTTTATCCCTGCCTCAGTTTCCTTTCCCTGAACCCCCAAACCTCCCCATCCCACCCCTGCCTCAGTTTTCCTTTTTTCCTGATCCCCCAAAGCCAAGTTCACCATCCCACCCCCTGCATGCACATGTAATCAAACGAAGTACAC
>JAKWBO010000134.1:0-111548 GCA_034336685.1 Luscinia luscinia
TATTACTCCTCATTTGGGGCTTTTTCCACCCTCATTTTTAGGCTGTTTTCCACTAATTTTTGGACTCTTTCTACCATTTTGGTCTGTTTTTCCTCATTTTGGGGCAGTGTTTTCCCATTTTAAGATTTTTTTCTCCTTATTTTAGGCTGTTTCCCATTTTGGGGCTGTTTCCCCTATTTTTGGTCTGTATTTTCCTCACTTTGAGTTTTTCACCCTTTTTGGGGCGTGTTTTTCCTCATTTTTGGGGCTGTTTTTTCATTTTTTATCTCTTTTCACTCATTTTGGGGCTGTTCCCCTATTTTGAGGTTGTTTACCCCCCTTTTTGTTCTGCTTTTTCCTCATTTGGGGATGACTTCCTCATTTTTGGGGCTGTTTTCCCCATTTTGGTCAGTTTTTCCTCGTTTTAGAACTGATTTACGCTTTTTTGGGGATGTTTCCCTTTTGGAGTTATTTTTCCTTTAGGGGCTGCTTTCCCTATTCTGGGGCTGTTTTTTTCCTCATTTTTGGGGTTGATTTTTTTCTCTCTTGAGGTTTTTCCCTCATTTTAGAGCTGCCTCAGGTGGAGAATTTTGGCCTCAGGGAACACTTTGGACTCAGGCGCCTCACCTAGGACATGCCAAGAGGGCTTCTCACCTGAGCATGCCAGAGGGCTGCAAGGTGGCTAGAAGCCCATCCAGGTAGATCCAACAATTTGCCTCAGGTGCGAGATTTTAGCCTTCAAGTGGAGAATTTTGGCCTCAAGTGGAGAATTTTGGCCAGGGAGCACCAAGCATCCCTCAGCGGTGAGGGCTGACCGCCCCTCACAGCCCTGAGGGGCTCTCGGGCCGTGCAGGGACACCCTGCCCGGGAGCATCTCCTCAGCCCGTGAGGCAGCACCGCCCGCTTCTCCCGCCATTCCCCAACGCCTCAGCCCCGCAGCCACGGCGGATCCATGAGGGGCAAAGCCGTGAGGAGCGGGCGGGGTCGCGACCCAGCGGCGCCATTTTCCCGCCCTTCCCTTCCCTCCCTCAGCCGCCTCAGGGCCCGGCCCCGTGACGTCACCGCGCAGGCGGAAGTGACGTCACAGGTATCCCTCCGCCGGCCAGGTCCCCTTTGTGTGTGTGGTGTGTCTGTTGTGTGTGTGTGGTGCGGCTGCGGGCGCCGCGCCTGTATCAGCCCGCCGGGCCCGACGACCTTTTTTTATCCCCCTTTGCCGTGAGGGATGAAGTAGAGGAGGGAGGGGAGGGGAAACCCACACGCACGCCAAGCACGGAGCCGCCCCCGGCAGAACGTACAGAGGGCGAGCAGAGTCAGGGATAATTCCTTCTTCATCACCATCTTCATCCTCCTCCTCAGCATCCCGCCAAGTGTGAGGCGAGGTGGGGGGCTCATGTCACCTGCCCCCGCGCCCTGCGGGAGAGCAGAGCGGAGCCCCATAGGAGCGAGCGGCGGCAGCGCTGAGGAAGGTGAGGCGGGGGCGCGGGAAATGGGGGATGAAGGCGGCGGAGGCCTCCCGGAGGCACGGCGACAGCGGCGGAAGATGGAGGTGGGGGAATCGGTGACGGTGGAAACCGGCTCGAACCGCCCGGGAATGGGGGAGAAGGAGGGAATGAAGGAGAAGAGGGGGCGGCAGGGCCGGAGCGCGCCGTACACAAAGCGGTGGCGGGAGGAGGAGGAGAAGAGCAGCAGCAGCGGAGGAGGAGGAGGAGAAGGAGGAGGAGGGAGGGCTCGGGGTGCCGAGGAGGGGCCGGGGAGGAGCCGCGGCCGCTCCTGCCGGGCCCCGGGCGCTGAGGGACGCGGAGGGATCCGCGCGCAGCCCTCACGGCCCGGGGGGCGCGGTGAAGCGGCCGCCCTCAGGAGAGGGGGCGGCGGTGATGCGGCCCCGCCGCCGCTCCCTCCGCGCACCCCTCCCGCCGTACCGGGATCCTCACGGTGCCCTCACGGTTCCCTCACGGTGCCCTCACGGTTCCCTCATAGTCGCCACCAGCGGGTGAGGAAGGGCGGCCGTGTCCCTCCTTTCCCCCTTCTCCCGGTGCTGCCGCCCCTCCTCTCTTTGGCGGCGCTGCTTCGCTGGTGGGCGGCCATGTTGGGCACGGGGATTATTTTTCGCTCTCTTTCTTAGCCGCCACAATACGCTGAGGGTGTGGGGGGGGGGCTTTTCCCGGAGTTCTCGGGAGAAGCGGCCTTTTCCCGGCTTTTAAGGCAGGTTCAGGAAAAGGGAGGGTTTGTTAGCAGCGGTTTGCAGGGTGCGACCACCCCTCACTCCATCATCCTTGGCCTTGCTGGTGCTTCACCTTCGCTGAGTGAGTGCGTCTCTAGCGCCCTGAGGGGTGGGAGCCCCTCGGCAACAGCGATTTGGGATCGGGATCCCGACGTTCTCCTGAGGGATTTGGGATCGGGATCCGACATTCTCCTCAGGGATTTGGGATTGGGATCCCAACGTTCTCCTCAGGGATTTGGGATTGGGAATCCCAACCTTCTCCTCAGGGATTTGGGATGGGAATCCCAATGTTCTCCTCAGGGATTTGGGATAGGAATCCCAATGTTCTCCTCAGGGATTTGAGATTGGGATCCCAATGTTTGTCCTCAGGGATTTGGGTTGGGAATCCCAACTTTCCTCAGGGATTTGGGATTGGGATCCCAATGTACTCCTCAGGGATTTGGGATTGGGATCCCAACGCTCACCTCAGGGGTTTGGGATCCCAATGTTCTCCTCAGGGGATTTGGGGTTGGGATCCCAACATACTCCTCAGGGGATTTGGGATGGGATCCTAGTCTTCACCCTCAGGAATTTGGGATCATAGTCCTCACCCTCAGGAATTTGGGATTAGGATCCCAGTCCTCACCATCAGGAATTTTGGGTGGGAAGGTAGGAATGTCAATCCCGAATCCGCGATGAGAATGTTGGAATAAGAACCCCAGATCCCTGAGGAGAGCATTGGGATCCCGACCCCAAATCCCTGAGGCATTGGGATCCCGACCCAAATCCCTGAGGAGAACATTGGGATCCCGACCCCAGATCCCTGAGGGAGAGCATTGGGATCCCGACCCCAAATCCCTGAGGAGAAGGTTGGGATCCCAATCCCAAACCCTGAGGAGAACATTGGGATCCCAACCCCAAATCCTGAGAACATTGGGGATTCCAATCCCAAACCCCTGAGGAGAACATTGGGATCCCAACCCCAAATCCCTGAGGAGAAGCATTGGGATCCCAACCCCAAATCCCTGAGGAGAACATTGGGATCCCAACCCCAAATCCCTGAGGGGAACATTGGGATCCCAACCCCAAATCCCTGAGGAGAGCACTGGGATCCCAATCCCAAATCCCTGAGGGGAACATTGGGATCCCAATCCCTGAGGAGAACAGTGGGACCCCCACCCCAAGTCCCTGAGGAGAACATTGGGATCCCCATCGCACCCTGTCCCCAGTTTTCCCTCCAGTGTCACCCTCAGGAGTGGCTCCATCCCCTCAATTTGGGAATACTTGGGAGAATTCCCAGTATTTGGAAATATTTGGGTTACTGAGATTTCCCAGTATTTGGGAAAATTCCCAGTATTTGGGAATATTTGGGAAAATTCCCGGTATTTGGGAATTTTCATCCCAAGGTTTTTGTGGAATTCTCTCCGTGCCAGGGAGCTGGGCAGGGATTGGGATCCTACTTCCCAAAAATCTGATTTTATTGGGATACGTCTGATCCCAGAGGATGGCAGGGATCCCACGAGAAAAATTCTTAAAGGTGCTGGGGAAAAAAAAAAGAAAAAAAAGAAGTCGTCAAAATAAAGAAAAATAAATTAAAAAATCAAAATAATAAATAATAAAATTTTAGAAAGTGAAAGAAAAAAACCCCAAAATCAAAAGAAAAGAATAAATTATTTAGATTTGTTATTTGAAATATTACTTTTTAGAATTTTATTCTTCTTTTTATTTTTATTTTTCTTTGTATTTTTATTTTTATGACTGCAGAATTTTTCCTATAAATCCCAAAATTCTTGGAGCTCTCCTAGTGCTTTATTGTATATTTATATTTATATTTATACTTCTATTTCTATTTTCTATTTCTATTTTATTTATATCTTAATGTTCTTATATTTTTAGTTTTTATTTCTTTTGTTATTTTCTTAAAATTTATTTATGCTTGTGGTTTTTAACTTCTAATTTTAATTTTATTTTATCTTAATCTCAATATTAGTTTTATTTTTAATCTCTTTATTTTTTTACTTTTGCTTAACTTTAATTTGATTTAATTATTGTATTTTTGTTTTTATTTTTAAAAAATTTAATATAATTCAATTTAATTTTAGTTTTTAAAAGCCTCAAACCAAAGCTGAGCAAAATCCCAATTTTGGGTCAGTCCAGGAATTTTCATCCCAAATTCTAAGGAAAAAGATTTAAACCCTGGAATGTCTTAGCAAAAGAATCCCAATTTGGTCGATCCAGGAATTTTCATCCCAGATTCCACAGAATTCCTTGGAAAGAAACAGAATTAAAACTTGAAATTCCTCAGTGGGAAAAGAGGGAAAAAACTTGCAATTTTTTTTTAAAATCCAGGAATTTTCTCTGGGTAAAAAACCCGAAAATTTCCATTTCCATTCGATTTTCTTTGGGATTTCGAGTTCTAAACCCAACCCAACCCCTTTATCCACGTCCCTCCTGCTGGGCAAGAAACATTTTGGGATTTTTTTAGTTCCAAATTCCCATTTTTTGCCATTTTTCCAGGATGGCAGACACGGATCTTTTCATGGAATGTGAGGAGGAGGAGTTGGAGCCATGGCAGAAAATCAGCGACGTCATCGAGGACTCCGTGGTGGAGGATTACAATTCCATGGAGAAAAATTCCACAGGTAAAAACCCCGTGGAATTCCAGGGGTTTGGGGAATAGAATTCTGGCCTTTGGAGCTCCAAATATTCCCATTTATTGGTTAAAAATCCCTTTTTAAATTCAAAAAATCCCATTTATTGGTTAAAAATCTCATTTATTTCATTTAAAATCACATTATTTGGCTTAAAATCCCAATTATTGTTAAAAATCTCATTTATTTGGTTTAAGATTCCAATTATTGGTTAAAAATCTCATTTGTTGATTAAAAGTATCATTTATTGGTTTAAAAATTCCAATTATTGGTTTAAAAATTCCAATTATTGGTTTAAAAATCCCAATTATTGGCTAAAAATCCTATTTATTGGTTAAAAATCCTATGTCTTGGTTAAAAATCCCAAATAGTGGTTAAAAGTCCTGTTTATTGATTAAAAATCCTACTTATTGGTTTAAAAATCCCACATATTGGTTAAAAATCTCGTTTATTGGTTAAAAATTCCAATTATTGGTTAAAAACCCATTTATTGGTTAAAAAATCCCATTTATTGGTTAAAAATCCCAATTATTGGTTAAAAAATCCTCTTAATGAGTTAAAAATCCCATGTATTGGTTAAAAATCCTGTTTATTGGTTAAAAATCCCGTTTATTGGTTAAAAATCCCAATTACTGGTTAAAAAATCCTATTAATTAATTAAAAATCCCATTTATTGGTTAAAGAGATCACTTATTGCTTAAAAATCCCGTTTATTGGTTAAAAAAATCCCATTAATTAAAAATCCCATTAATTAAAAATCTCATTTTCTGAGCTGCAGGCTCCCACCCGCTGCCCAGGCGGGCGCTCAGTCCCTGCTGCTGGCGCAGAGCCTCGCGCCCGGCCTGGGGGCCGTGGTCACCCAGCCCCTGCTGCGGCCCGTGCAGCTGATGCAGAACGCCAACCACGGCACCACCCCTGCAGGCACCCAGCCCATCTTCATCACCACCCAGGTGAGTGCCCAGCCTGGGATTCGGGGGGAAATCCATGGGAAAACCTCCATTTCCTGGGAAAAATTCCCATTTTTCAGTGATGTTTTAATGGTGTTTTTCAGTCACGCCAAAATCCCCCGGGGTTGTGGGATGGGGTCAGATCTCACTGCAGGGATTGGTTTTTATGGGAAGAGTCTCTGCCCTGGAATTCCATAGAAAATCCCTGGAAAATCCTCCATTTCCCAGGAAAAAATTCCCGTTTTTCAGTGATGTTTTAATGGTGTTTTTCAATCACGCCAAAATCCCCGGGGTTGTGGGATGGGGTCGGATGTCACTGCAGGGTTTGATTTTTGTGGGAAGAGCCTTTGACCTGGAATTCCCTGGAAAATCCATGGAAAATCCATGGAAAATTCTTATTTTCTGGGAAAAATTATCATTTTCAGTGATTTTTTTTAATGGTGTTCTTCTGTCACGCCAAAATCCCCGGGGTTGTGGGATGGGGTTGGATCTCACTGCAGGATTTGAATTTTATGGGAAGAGTCCCTGGCCTGAAATTCCATGGAAAATCCATGGAAACCTCCTCTTTCTGGGGCTGACAGATCCTTTGCGTTCCAGGGATTATTTTGGGGCAGATTTGGCCCATTTTGTGGTAAATTGGGCCATTTTAGGGTAGATTTGGGCATTTTGGGACTGACAAATCCCTTGGTTTCCAGGGATTATGTTGGGGTACATTTGGTGCCATTTTGGGGTACATTTGGGACATTTTGGGGCACATTTAGGACATTTTGGGGCACATTTGGGATATTTTGGTTAAGTTTGTGCCATTTTGGCCGCAGGGGTTCCCGGTGCGGAACGTCCGGCCCGTACAGAGCCCCATGAACCAGGTGGGGATTGTGCTCAACGTGCAGCAGGGCCAGACTGTGCGACCCATCACCCTCGTGCCAGGTAATTAACCTGTTCCCTCATTAATTAATCATTAATGATCATTAATGGCCACCAGAAACTGTTAATAATAATAACAGTAATAATGATTATGAGTGGCCAATACAGAGCCCCATGAGCCCGGTGAGGCCCATCCCCTCATGCCAGGTAATTAACCAATCTATTAATTAGAATTGTAATTAGTAACCATTAATCATCATCAGAAATGGATAACAATAATGATACTAATAACAACAACAACATTAATAGTAATAATAAAGAGTAGTGCCCAGTGCAGAGCCCCATGAACCAGGTGAGCCCCATCCTCCTCATGCCAGGTAATTAACCAATCCATGAATTAAAACCATAATTAACAATAATAATGTTTTTCCCTGTTTTCTCCCCGTCTGCAGCCCCAGGAGCCCAGTTTGTTAAGCCTGCCGTGGGCGTGCCCCAGGTGTTCTCCCCGGTGGCTCAGGTGCGGCCGGGCAGCGCCAACGCCTTCGCCACCGTCATCCCGGCCACGCCTGACGCTAGCGCAGCACTGTGCCCCAGGCCCAGGCACCCCAGCAGAGTGAGTGCCTCACCCCAAACTTCTGTCATCCCAAACTTCTGTCATCCCAAAGTTCTCCTAGCCCAAAGTTCTGGTGTCCCAGATTTCCGGTATCCCACATTTCTGCAGGATTTGGCGTGGAAAATCCGTGGGAGTTTGGTCGGAGTTCAGATTTTGGACAGAGTCCTTCACAGAGTGTAGAATGAGAAGTTCAGGGAGTTTGGGTTGAAAAGTTTGGGAATTCCTGGCTGGAATTTCATTGGGATTCTGTCCAAACCTAAACTGGGAAATGAGGAGAATCTGGATTCAGTTTGGGAATTCTTGTCTGGAATTCCATTGGGATTTTGTCCATAGATTGGGAAATTAGGAGAACCTGGGTTCAAAAGTGTGGGAATTCCAGGCTGGAATTCCTTTGGAATTTAGGAGAATCTGGGGGAATTTGGGTTCAAAAGTTTGGGAATTCCAGGCTGGAATTCCATTGGAATTTTGCCCAAACATAGATTGGGAAATGAGGAGAATCTGGGTTCAGTTTAGCTTCAAAAGTTTGGGAATTCCTGGTGGGAATTCTATTGGAATTCAAACCTAGATGGGGAAATGAGAAGAAGGTGGGTTCAATTTGGGTTTGAAAGTTTGGGAATTCCAGGCTGGAATTCCACTGGAATTTTGTCTAGATATAGATTTGGAAATGAGGAGAATGTGGAGCAGTTCAGCTTCAAAACTTTGGGAATTCCAGGCTGGAATCCCCCTGCAATCCCCAAACCCCCCCTCTCTCTGCAGTGAGCATCGCCAGCTTCGTCACGGTGAAGCGGCCGGGCGTGCCGGGCGAGGCCAGCGCCGGCGGCCCCGAGGTTGCCAAGCTGGTGAACACGCTGGGCACGGTGCCCTCGCTGGCCCACGGCCCCTCCTCGCTGGCCCACAACAGCAGCCCCGGCGCCGGCCAGCGCGGCGCAGCCGCCGAGAGCTCGGCGTCCTCGGCGCCGCTCAAAGGTCAGTCCCGCGCCTTCCGGGGCTGGGAGGGGGAAATTTGGCATGGGAGGGGGGATCTGGGGTCTTTGGGTTTGGGTCTTTTAAATTTTGTGTTATTGGGAGGGGAAATTGGGTTTAAATCCTTTAAATTTGCATCTTTGGGTGGTAGAATTTGGTTGAAATCCCTTAAATTCTACATCATTGGAAGGCAAAATTTGGTGTAAATCCCTTAAATTCAATGTCATTGAAAGGCAAAATTTGGTGTAAATCCCTTAAATTCAATGTCATTGAAAGGCAAAATTTGGGATTTAAGGGGCATTCCAGGTTCTTGGAAGGCAAAATTTGGGTTTGAGTTCTTTAAATTCTGCATCATTGGGAGGCAAAATTTGGGATTTAAGGGGCATTCCTGATTCTTGGAAGGCAAAATTTGGGTTTGAGTTCTTTAAATTCTGCATCATTGGGAGGCAAAATTTGGATTTAAGGGACACTCCCATCATTGGAGGCAGAATTTGGTTTAAATCCTTTAAAATCCACATCATTGGGAAGCAAAATTTGGTTTAAATCTTTTCAATTCCAACTCGTTGGGAGGCAAAATTTGGTTTAAATCCTTTAGATTCTGCGTCACTGGGAGGCAAAATTTGGTTTGAGTCCCTGAAATTTCACATCATTGAGAGGAAAAGTTTGGTTTTGCTAATTTTTTTGGCTGGGAAAAGTACAACGTTTTGGGATTTTTGTAGGATAAAGGCTGGGAAAATGCTAGAATTTGGGATTTTTAATGGAATTTGGGATTTTTGTGGGATTTTTTGGGGATAAACCCAGAACTTGAGATTTTTAATGGAATTTGGGATTTTTTTTGGGATTTCCTGCAGGCAGCTCCTCCCCGTGCCCAGCCTGGACCTGCAGGACGGAGGCAGGAAGGTCTGTCCCAGGTGCGACTCCCAGTTCCGTGTCACCGAGGCGCTGCGGGACACATGTGTGTAAGTGACCTGGTGCGGGCCCTGGGCCCGGCTTAACCTCGGGCTCAGCTCTAGGCACAGCTTAACCAGTGGGGATCAGTTCCAGACCCAGCTGAATGAGTGGGGATCAATTCCAGGCCGGGTTTAACCAGCGGGGATCAATTCCAGACCCAGCTGAATGAGTGGGGATCAATTCCAGACCCAGCTGAATGAGTGGGGATCAATTCCAGGCCAGGTTTAACCAGTGGGGATTCATTCCAGACCCAGCTGAATGAGTGGGGATCAATTCCAGACCAGGTTTAACCAGTGAGGATCAATTCCAGACCCAGCTGAATGAGTGGGGATCAATTCCAGGCCAGGTTTAACCAGTGGGGATTCATTCCAGGCCAGGTTTAACCAGTGGGGATTCATTCCAGACCCAGTTTAATGAGTGGGGATCAATTCCAGGCCGGGTTTAACCAGTGGGGATCAATTCTAGACCCAGCTGAATGAGTGGGGATCAATTCCAGGCCAGGTTTAACCAGTGGGGATTCATTCCAGACCCAGTTTAATGAGTGGGGATCAGTTCCAGGCCACGTTTAACCAGTGGGGATGAATTCCAGACCCAGCTGAATGAGTGGGGATCAATTCCAGACCTAGTTTAATGAGTGGGGATCAATTCCAGGCCGGGTTTAACCAGCGAGGATCAATTCCAGACTCAGTTTAATGAGTGGGGATCAGTTCAGACCAGGTTTAACCAGCGAGGATTCATTCCAGACCCAGTTTAATGAGTGGGAATCAAGTCTAGGTCCCGTTTAGTGTGTGAGGGTTAACTCTAGACCCATTTTAACCAGTGGGGATTAATTCCAGATCCGTTGTAATGAGTGAGGATTAACTCTAGACCCAGTTTAGTGAGTGGGGATCAGTTCTAGATCCAGTTCAGGGTGTGGGGATTCATTCTACATCCAGTTTAGTGTGTGGGGATTAACTCCAGCCCCAGTTTAATGAGCAGGGATTAATCCCAGCCCCAGTTTAACAAGCAGGGATTAATTCTAGCTCCAGTTTAATAAACAGAGATTAACACCATCCCTGTCCAATCTCCCCACATTAATTAACCCACCCCCAGTTTAATGAGCAGCGATTAACCCCAGGCCCAGTTTGCACAGGGATTAATTCTAGACCCAGTTTAACGAGCAGGGATTAACCCCAGCCCCAGTTTAATGAGCAGGGATTAAGCCCAGCCCTAGTTCAATGTCGGGATTAATTCTAGACCCAGTTTAATGAGCAGGGATTAACCCCATCCCCAGTTTAACGAGCAGGGATTAACCCTATCCCCAGTTTAATGAGCAGGATTGATCCCAGCCCCAGTTCAATGTCGGGTTTAATTCTAGACCCAGTTTAACGAGCAGGGATTAACCCCAGCCCCAGTTTAACGAGCAGGGATTAACCCCAGCCCCAGCCCAGTCTCCCCACTCTAACGAGCAGCCGTTAATCACCCGTTAATCCCCTCAGTACTGCTGCCCGGAGCTGGTGGAGTTCCTGAAGAAGCGCAAATCCCTGGACTCGGAGCCGGCCCCGCCCGGCGCCAAGGCCCCATCCCCGCCCAGGGCGCGGCCCGGCCCCGCCCCGACCCCGCCCAGGGCCCCTGAGCCCGGGAGGCGGGGCCGACCCCGCCCAGGCCAAGCTCATCATGCTGGTGGATGAGTTCTACTATGGCAGAGATGGGGGCAAGGGGCAGCGGTGCCGCCCTGCCCCAGGGTGCCAACGTCCTTCCGCTGCCCCCACTGCACCAAGCGCCTCAAGAACAACATCCGGTGAGTGGTAATTAACCGTTAATTAGTGCTAATTAGTCATTAACAATCTGGGAATGGGGTAATGGGGCAATGGTGCTGCCCTGCCCCAGGGTGCCAACGTCCTTCCTCTGCCCCCACTGCACCAGGTGCCTCAAGAATAACATCCGGTGAGCAATTAGCCATTAATTAGTCATTAATTAGTGGTTAATGACATGGAAATGGTCTGGGAGTGATGGAGATTGGGGTAATGGAGGCATTGGTGCTGTCCTGCCCCAGGGTGCCCATATCCTTCTGGTGCCCCCACTGCACCAAGCGCCTCCAGAACATCCAGTGAGTGATAATTACCTGTTAATTAGCATTAATTATTAATTAATTAGCTATTAATTATCCAGGAATAACCCAGGAGTAACCTGGGAATTCTCTGGGGATGTGTGATGATGGGCAGTGGTACCTAGGCACCTCTGTCCCCACTGCATCTAGTGTCTCAGTGTGGAGTTCTCCAGGAATTCCCCAGGAATTCTCTAGAAATATCCCAAAACTGGGCTGGGAATGATGTGCACATTGATTTCTGCTATGATGAGCTTTGGGAATTTTGGGACTTATTTTGGGCGTGGTATCCCTGCAGGTTCATGAACCACATGAAGCACCACGTGGAGCTGGACCAGCAGAATGGCGAGGTGGATGTGCACAGCATCTGCCAGCACTGCTACCGCCACTTCAGCACCCCATTCCAGCTGCAGTGCCACCTGAGAACGTGCACAGCCCCTACGAGTCCTCCAGTCAGTGCTCCCTCCTTTTTGGGAATTTTGTTGGGAATTTAGTGCTTTTTTGGGAATTTTTGGGGTTTTTTGGGAATTTTCTCCTCGCTTTGTCAGGGATTTATTTGGGGAAGATCGCCCATTGGAGGTCACCTCAAATCCCACCCAAGTCTCATTTTTCCACCCTCATTTCCACCTGGAGAATGTCCACAGGCCCTACGAGTCCTCCAGTCATTGCTCCCTGCTTTTTTGGGAATTTTTGGGGTTTTTGTTGGGAATTTTAGTGGGAATTTATGGAGGAAAAGCTGTGGCTCCTCACTCGCCGCTTGTTGGAGGTCACCACAAAATCACCCCTCAGTGCTCACTGCTTTCCTTGGAAGTTTTATCCTTAAATTTGGATAAATTCCTTCCCTTTTCCCCACCCCTCAAACTCTGAATTTTCCCAACTTTTTTCCCGTTTTTCCCGCTTTTTGGGGCAGCCAAGTGCAAGATCTGTGAGTGGGCGTTCGAGAGCGAGCCGCTCTTCCTGCAGCACATGAAGGACACCCACAAGCCTGGGGAGATGCCCTACGTGTGCCAGGTATGGAAAACCCCAGGAACTCCCACCTGGAATTCCCAATTTTCCCTCCCTAATCCTGAATTTTCCCATTTTTCCCGGTTTCTCCCATTTTTCCCATTTCTCCCCTCTAATCCCTTTTTTCCCATTTTCCCTCTCTAATCCTGTTTTTTCCGCTTCTCCCCCATAATCCCGTTTTCCCCATTTTCCTCCCTCTCTAATCCCATTTTTTCCCAGTTTTCTGTTTTCCACCTCTCATTTTCCACCTCTCATTTTTCCCATTTCTCCTCTTTCCCCTGTCTCTAATCTCAATTTTTCCCATTTTTCCATTTTTCCCTGTTTTCACCTCTCTCTAATCCCTTTTTCCCATTTTGCCGCCTCTAATCCTGTTTCTTTTCCCATTTCCCCTCTCTAATCCCATTTTCCCCCTCTCTAATCCCATTTTCCCCTCTCTAATCCTATTTTTTCCCCATTTTCCTCCCTCTCTAATCCCATTTTCCCCCCTGTCTAATCCCTTTTTTCCTGTTTTTCCCATTTTCCCAGGTGTGCCAGTACCGCTCCTCGCTGTACTCGGAGGTCGACTCCCATTTCCGCCTCATCCACGAGGACACGCGGCACCTGCTGTGCCCCTACTGCCTCAAGGTGTTCAAGAATGGCAACGCCTTCCAGCAGCACTTCATGAGACACCAGGTGAGCCAGGATTCCAGGGAATTCCATGGAATTCCATGGAAAAATTGGATTTGGGGAATGCCTGATTACCGGGATTTACTGGAAAAAAATGGGGTTTGGGAAAAGGAGATTTGGGAATCTCCTGTGGGAATCCCCTTCCAGCAGCACTTCATGAGGCACCAGGTGAGCCTGGAATTCCAAGAAATTCTATGTAATTTCATGGAAAAATGTGATTTTTGGGAATGCTGAACCTTTGGAATTCCCTGGGAAAACTGGATTAGGGAATTCTGAATGAATTTGGGTGGGAAAATAGGATTTGGGAATTGGCTTAAAGGGTTCAAGAACAGCAGAGCCAGGTAAGGCTGGAATTCCAGGAAATTCCCTTAAATTTCCATGGAAAAATGGGATTTTGGGAATACTGAACCATTGGAATTCCCTGGGAAAAATGGATTTGGGAATTCTGAATGAATGGGATTCATTGGATTTGGGAATTGTGAGCGAATGGGGTTTGGGTGATGGGGTAGAAAAAACAGCAGCACCTTCCAGGAGTGCTTTGTGAGGGACCAGGTGAGCCCAAAATTCCAGGAAATTCCATGGAATTCTATGGAAAATATTGGATTTGGTAATTCTGAATGAATTTGGGTGGGAAGAGCATGTACCACTCCAACAAGTGCAGTTTTTGGTTTTAACACCAACTTAGAACTCAATAAACAATTGAAACCTAGTGATACCTACTTAATGCCAAATAATTAATAAATAATTGATAATTAATGATTGATTAATTGATTTTTTTCCAGAAGAAGAGCGTGTACCACTGCAACAAGTGCCGGCTGCAGTTCCTGTTTGCCAAGGACAAGATCGAGCACAAGCTGCAGCACCACAAAACCTTCCGCAAGCCCAAGCAGCTCGAGGGGCTCAAACCCGGCACCAAGGCACGGATTCCCAAAATTCCCAGAATTCCCAACATTCCAGGGGTTTATTCTCAGAATTATTCCTGGAATTCCTGGGGTTATTCCCAGAATTATTCCGAAATGTGAGGGGTTATTCGCGGATTATTAGAGAGGTTATTCCTGGAATTCCAGGGTTATTTCTGGAATTCTTCATGAAATTATTCCGGCGTTATTCTCGGAATCATTCCCAGAATTCCAGGGGTTATTCTCACAATTATTCCTGAAGTTACTCATGGAATTATTAATGGAATAATTGGAATTTAATGGGATTCACTGGGAATTTTATAGGAATTTCCAGGTATTAATTGAGTATTTAATAAGATAATTGGGAATTTAATGGGATTAACTGGGAATTTAATGGGAATTTCCTGGGATTCATTGGGAATTTAATGGGATTCATTGGGAATTTAATGGGAATTTCCTGGTATTAATTGGGAATGTAATGGGATTAATTGGGAATTTAATAGGATTAGTAGGGAATTTTGTGGGATTCGTTGGTTGATTTAGTTAATTGTGAATTTAATGAGATTCATTGTGAATTTAGTGGGATTAATTGGGAATTTCCTGGTATTAATTATGAATTAATTTAATGGGATTCACTGGGAATTCACTGGGATATTTCACTGAATATTTCCCACAATTAACTCTTGATTTCCCAGCACTAATCACTGCCAGAATTCCGTGTGGCAAACCCCAATTTTCCCGGTTTCCTGTCCCGTTGCCAGGTGACGATCCGGGCGTCGCGGGGCCAGCCGCGCTCGCTGCCGCTGGAGCCGCACGGGACGGGCGCGGAGCCGGCGGCGCCGGGATCCTGCGCCGACCCCCAGCCCCTGTTCCTGTGCCACAGGAACCAGCCCAGGAGGGCAGGCAAAAAAACGTGAGAGGTTCTGGGGGAAAAACGGGAAAAACAGCAAAAAATGGGATTTTGGGGAGAAAACGGGGGAAATGAGAGGTTTGGGGCTCCCCAGCCCCTGTTCCTGTGCCACGGGAATGCACCCAGGAGAGCTGGCAAGAAAATGTGAGAGGTTCTGGGGAAAATACGAGGAATAATGGGGATTATTAGGGAAAAAGTGGAATTTGTGCTAAATGAGGAGGGTTGGGGTTCCCCGGCCCCTGTTCCTGTGCCACAGGAATGCCCCAAGGAGAGCTGGCAAGAAAATGTCAGTGGTTCTGGGCAAAAAAACCCAGGATTTTGGGAAAAAATGTGAAAAAAATGGGGATTTTGGGGAGAAAATGGGAGTTTTGGGGTTGGATTAGGAGAGGTGGTGCTGGAAGAGTCCCTGAATGAGCTGGCAACAGAAAGCAGCAAGATTTTATGGGAAAATGGAAATTTGTGGGAAAAACAGGAAAAAAATTGGGAATTTTTGGGAAAAAAATGGGGGAAAAAATGGGAGTTTTGGGGTTGGTTAGGAGAGGTGGTGCTGGAAGAGTCCCTGAGTGAGCTGGCAGGAAATGTGAGGATTTTTTGTGGGAAAAAAATGGGAATTTTGAAAAAAATTGTGGGGAAAATGGGGTTAAAAATGGGAATTTTGTGGAAATAACAGGAAAAAATAGTGAATTTTTGGTTATTTAATTATATATTTAATTACATTATTTTTAATTGTTTAATAATTAATTTAATTATTTAATTGCTTAATAATTAAAAAGCAATTAATTTCTATGAACCCCATCCCAAATCCTCCCACTTCTCTTTCACCCCAACTTCCTCAATGCCATCAAACCCTTCCCAAAACTCGAACTGCCAAATTTTGCCGGTTTTTGGTCACTTGCAGAATTTTGTCGATTTGCCATTTTTGCTGGAATTTTGCTGGAATGTTGCTGGAATTTAGCCAGAATTTGCGTGAATGTTGTGTTTTGGCCCCAGGGGTGGCCTGGGCCGGCAGACGTGCCTGGAGTGCAGCTTTGAGATCCCGGATTTCCCCAACCACTTCCCCACCTACGTGCACTGCTCGCTGTGCCGCTACAGCACCTGCTGCTCCCGCGCCTACGCCAACCACATGATCAAGTACAAGGGGTTTGGGGAAAGAACAGGAAATTTGCGAGCAAAACGGTGAAAAATAGGGCAATTCCTGCTGGTTCATGGGACTAACCCAACACACATGATCAAGTACGGGGTTATGGCGAAAAACAGCAGGAAATTGCCAAAAAATGGTGAAAATAAGGAAATTCCTGCTGCTTCCGCGCCTACGCCAACCACATGATCAAGTACTGGGGTTTGAGGGAAAACAGTAGGAAATTGCCAAAATATGGATGAAATATGGGGAAATTCCTGCTGGTTCTGTGCCTACACCAACCACATGATCAAGTATGAGAGGTTTGGGGGAAAACAGCAGGAAAATTGCCAAAAATGGATGAAATATGGGGAAATTCTGCTGGTTCTGTGTCTACATCAGCCACATGATCAAGTATGGGGGTTTGGGGGAAAAATGGGGATTTGGGAACAAAGCAGGGAAAAATGATGAAAAATGGGGAAAAATGGGAGAAAATGGAGAAAAATGGGGAAGAATGATGTCAAATGGGAAACCAGCAGGAAATTGCCAAAAATGGTGAAAAATAGGAAATTCCTGCTGGTCCTGTGCCTACACCAATCACATGATTAAGTATGGGGGCTTTTGGGGAAAAATGGGGATTTTGGAATAAAACAGGAAAAAAATTATGAAAAATGGGGAAAAAGGAAGAAAATTGGGGGAAAAGGGCCAAAAATGGAGAGAAACGAGGGAAATGGCCGAAAATTGGGGAGAAATCGGGAAATTCCTGCTGGTTCTGTGTCTGTGCAAACCACATGATCAAGTATGGAGAGTTTGGGGAAAACGGGATTTGGGAAAATGGGGATTTGGGAAAAACAGGGAAGAAATGGTGAAAAACGGTGAATATCAGTGAAAAACAGAAAAAAACAGTGAAAAATGGGAATGCTTTTCTAAAAATATGGTATTTTATATTAATTTATGGCTGTATTTTATATGGATTTTAGGGGATTTAATTGGTTTTTAGAAGGGATTTTTATTATTTATTATTTTCTCAAATTTTTTCATCTTTTTCCCTTCCCAGCAACCACGTTCCCGGAAAAGCCCCAAATATTTGGCTTTGTTCAAGAATTACACAGCCAGGTACGGAAAAATTCCCAAAAATTCCAATTTTGGGGAATTCCAGCCCTGGGAATTCCCAAATTTTTATTCTGGGGAAAATCTTGAGAGTTTGGGATTTTTGGATTTATTGTTTCATTCTTTTTATGTTCTAGAGGGGGAAAATTTTAAATTCTAATTATTAATATTTATTTATTATGTAATTATTATTAATAATTTAAGTTTATTACTAATAATTTGATTTGGTTTTAATTTTATTAATTTTTATTTTTACTCATTTTATTAGTAGCAAATAATAAATAACAATTAAATTTTGATAATTTAATTATTGAGGGACTGGACACATTTTTATATCTGATACTAAATTTTTTTCTCTTTTGCTTCCTTCCGCCTTTTCCTTCCCTCTTTTCCCTTTTTCTGCTTTTTCTCCTCTTTCTTTTCCCTCCTGTTCTTCCCATTTTCCCATCGTTTTCTCCCCTCTTTCCCCTCTTTTCCCCATTTTCCCATTCCCAGTGGGGTGAGGCTCTCATGCTCCTCCTGCCTCTTCGTCACCTCCGAGGGCGACTCCATGGCCAAGCACTTGGTCTTCAACCCCTCCCACGAGTCCAGCAACATCATTGGCCAGGGTGAGACTGGGAAAAATGGGATAAATGGGATAAATGGGAAAAATTGGGAAAAATCAGGAAAATGGGAAAAACCCTAGAGGAGAAAAAGTCTGGAAAATGGGAATAAATCAGAATAAACAGTGAAATATTCTCTTTTCTTCCAGGGCCTTCTTGGATATCACATTCCAGGTGAGCCAAAATTCCTGTTTGTCTTCATTCCATGGGATTGGGAAATTTTTCTCTTATTTTTGTCCCTTGTTCTCACACTTTTGTCCCTTTTTTCCTCTTTTTTCTCATATTTTTGTCCCTTTTCCCCTCCTTTTCCCCCTTTTTCTCCCCCATTCTCATTTACTTTTCCTTTTTACACTCTTTTTTCCTTTCCTTCCCCTTTTTCCTCCTTTTTCTCCTTCCCCCTTTTCCATTTTTCTTTTTCTCCTTCCCCACTTTCTCCTCTCTTCTTTCCCTTTTTCCTTTTTCCTTTCCTCCCTTTCCCTCCCCTCATTTTTCCCTCCCCTTCCCCTCCATTTTCTCTTTCCTCCACCCCCAAAAACCCCAACATTTCCATTTCCTCCCAAAACCCCGTTTATTTTACATTCCAGGCACACCCAAGACACCCAACCCCACCCCCAAACCCCTTCCCCACCTCCCCACCAAAACCCCAAACACCCCCAAACCCCAAGAACCCCCAAGCCCCAAACCCCCAGCAGAGCCAGCCCAAAAGACCCCGAGCCCAGCAAAAGGAGCAGCTGTCGGTGAAGAAGCTGCGCGTGGTTCTGTTCGCGCTCTGCTCCAGCACCGAGCAGGCGGCGCAGCATTTCCGAAACCCCGCGCACGCATCCGCCGCTGGCTGCGGCGCTCCAGGCCTTCCACGACGACCACCCCGAGCTCTCCGAGGGCAAATACCTCAGCCTGGAGGCTGAGGAGAAATTGGCAGAGTGGGTTCTGACCCAACGGGAGCAACAGCTGCCGGTCAACGAGGAAACGCTTTTCCAAAAAGCCACGAAAATCGGGAGGTCTTTGGAAGGGGGGTTCAAGATTTCCTACGAGTGGGCGGTGAGGTTCATGCTGAGGCACCACCTCAGCACCCACACGCGCCGCGGCGTCGCCAACCCTCTACCCAAAGAGATCCAAGGCAACGCCGGCGCCTTCATCGAGTTCGTGCAGCGCCAAATCCACCGGCAGCGCCTTCCCTTGGCCATGATCGGCGCCGTGGATGAGATCTCGCTGTTCTTGGATGTGGAGGTTTTGGGCAGCGACGAGAGCAAGGAGAGCGCGCTGCAGACGGTCGGCAACGGAGAACCTTGGTGCGAAGTTGGTGTTGACCGTGTTGGCCGACGGCAACGCCCTCCCGGCTCTGGTCATCTCCAGAGGTCACCACTCCTCTCCGGCCACCATCCCCGACTCCATCCTGTTGGAATCCAAGGAGAACGGATGCGACGACGACGAGATCATGGAGTTGTGGGCGGCCAGGGTGTGGAGGAAACACACGGAGTGCCGAGGCGGCTCTTCCAAAGGGATGTTGGTGCTGGATTGTCACCGGACCCACCTGTCCGAGGAGGTGCTGGCCGTGCTCAGCGCGGCCGGAACGCTCCCGGCCGTCATCCCGGCGGGATGCAGCTCCAAAATCCAACCTTTGGACGTCTGCATCAAGAGATCCTTAAAAAATTTCCTGCAAAAAAAATGGAAAGAACGAGCCAAAGACCTGGCGGATTCCGACTCCTCCTCGCTGCTCCAGCTCCTGCTGGGGTGGTTGGGAGAAGCTCTGGAAATCCTCGGGAGTTGCCCGGAGTTAATCCGGAAATCTTTCCTGCTGGCCAGCGTCTTACCGGCACCGGCCGGCAATTCGGCGTCGCCGCGGAGGAACGGCGACGAGCAGGAAGAGCTGATCGCCGCCATGGAGGAGAGGCTGGAGATCGCCAAAAGCCGGGAATCGTCGCCGGAACTGCCGGAAAACGACGACGCCGAGGCTGACCCCGAAATCCTGCACCAGCTCTTCGAGGGCGAGAGCGAGGCCGAGTCCTTCTACGGCTTCGAGGAGGCCGACTTGGAGCTGATGGAAATCTGAGAATTCCCGGAAAATAAAAAAAAATTTAAAATAATTTTAAAAAATAATAAAAAACAAAAAGGACGGATTCATGCCGGAAGTGGCCGGATTGAAGGGATGTTCCGCGGTTTTGGGCGCGGAAATGGAAGGATTTTCCTGGTTTTTGGGCACAGAAATTGAAGGATGTTCCTGATTTTTGGAGGTCCAAACTCGCCCTAGAAATTCAGGAATATTCCCAAATTTTGGCCCCCAAAATTAAAGTATATTCCCAGTTTTTGGAAATCCAAACACCCCAAAATTTAGGAGGAATTCCCTACTTTTGCAGGTCCAAACTTGCCCCCAGAAATTCAAGGATATTCCCAATTTTGGAGGCCAAAACATGCCCCAAAACTTCAAGGATATTCCCAATTTTTGCCCCAGAAATTGAAGGTTGTTCCCAGTTTTGGAAATCCAAACACCCCAAAATTTAGGAAAATTCCCTATTTTCGGAAGTCCAAACTTGCCCCAAAATTCAAGGATATTCCCAATTTTAGCCCCAAAATTAAGGACATTCTCAATTTTTGAAATCCAAACTCACCCAAAAATTCAAGAATAATTCCCAATTTTGACCCCAGAAGTTCAAGGATATTCCAAATTTTGGCCCAAAATTCAAGAATATCCCCAAATTTTCAGCCTCAAAAACCAAGGACATCCCCAATTTTCGAACATCCCAATTCCCAAGGGATTTTTTGAGGATTGCCAATTCCGGATTTGCCGTTTCCGCCCGATTTTTTGGGAGGATTTTCGTGTCTTTTTCTTCTTTTTTTTAAATTAAAAACTGAAAACTTAAAAAAAGAGAAAACTTGGATTCACTGTGTTGATATTTCCTTGGAATTCTCGTGGGTGGATATTTTTTGGGAATTTTCTTTACCTCACTTGTACCATAATTCCTGATTTTTAGCGGAATTTTGACGTCGTTCGTGCCCCATTTTTTTTTCCAAGAAGACGAAAAATTCCCAAAATTCTGGGAATTTTTCTTGCTTTTTTCCTCTTTTTTTTTTTTTTACTTTAACCCAAAAATTTCCTCATTTCTACAGAAATTGGCCCTGGTGAAAATTTGTTTATTTTGGGGTTTTTAAATAAAAAATGGGAATTTTGACAGAATTTTGGTGGAATTTTTCCCACCCCGACTGTGATTTTCTCAGTTTTTCCCCCCCCCCAAAAAGTTCCTGCTGGGGGGGCAGAAAACCCCCAAATTTTCCTTGGATTTCCCCCTTTTTTGGAGTGTTATCAATTTTATTTAAAAAATAAAAAATCCTGGAAAAGCTTAGCCTTCCTTAGGATCGGAAAATCCGGGATTTGGGACTAAAAACCCGGAAAAATCCGTAAAAAAAAGATTTTGGGTTGATTTTTCACTGCCAGCTCCGATTTTTTACCGGAATTTGCATGTTTTTGGGAAAAATGTTTGGTTTTTTTTTTAAATTATAAAAAATTATTGGAATTCCCAAATTCCAGAAGCACCCAGCACCTGTTTTTCCATAAAATTTGTGGAAGTTTTCTTCTTCTTTTTTTGGGTTTTTTTCCCGAAGAAAAACAGGAAAACATAATAAAAAATTTAAAAAAAAAATTTCAAAAGAAATAAATTTAAAAATAATGAAAAAAAAATGGATCAGCTTGGAATTGTACAGGAGTGGAAAACGTGGAATAAAAGCAGGGAAATGGATTTATAAATAAACGTTGTTTTTATTGTGGAAAAAAAATTATTTTATTTTTCTTTTATTGGGTGGAAAAAATCCCAAATTAAATTAATTCTAAAGGATCAGAATTATATTTTTTTTTTCATTAAGAATTCCTGGGTATTTAAGGAAACATTGGGAAAAATCTGCTGGAGGAATGTTGGGAGTGGGGAGGGGAAAAATTAAACTTAAAATGAATTTTTGTGGCCTTGGTTACTGAAGTATTCCAAGATTCTAGTGACATTCCTTTAATTTTTATTGAAATATTCCAATATTTTATTGGAAATATTTGGATATTTTATGGAAATTTCCTTATTTTTTAGAAATATCACAATATTTTATTTAAATTTCATTTATTTAAATTTTCTTTAAGTATTTTATTTAAATTACAAAATTTAATGGAAATATTCAATATTTTATTGGAAACTTTTGGGGAGAAATTCCCAGGTTTTTGAGGATTCCCAAATTCCACTGGAATTCCCAGGCTCCATCCAAAAGGGCTTTTCCCACCCCAAAAATTCCACAATTTTGGTAAAATCGGGATTTGGAGCTGCAAAATTCACCCAGAATTCCCCAAAATTTGCATTTTTGGTGGAATTCCCACTTTATTTTTGTTTTTGAGGATTCCCAAAGAACAAACACACAGATCGGTCTTGAAGGATGGATTTTATTCCCAAAATCACTGGATTTGCCATTCTCGAGGGAAAAAAGGGATTGGGATAAAAGCGGGAATTGGATGAGGCCGGAGCAGCTCCTGGGGATCACTCGAAACCTCTGGAAAAATGGGAGAAAAAAGCGGTTAGAGAGGCAAGAAGAACACCTGGATATCCCCAGAACAGCTGGATGTACCCCAGGAACAGCTGGATACCCCTAGAAACACCTGGGTGTGCTTCAGGAACACCTGGATGACCCCCAGAGCATCTGGATGTTCCCTGGATACCCACTGGAACACCTGGATGTGCCCCTGGATGTCACCGGAAACCCCCAGAACACCTGGATATCCTCCCAGAACACCTGGAAATCCTCCTGGGTGTCCTCTGAAACACCTTGATGACCCCTTGGAGACATCTGGATGTCCCTCAGGGAGCAGGAAGTGTTCCTTAGAACACCTGGATCTCCCCAGGAACACCTGGATGTCCCTCTGGATACCCCCTGGAACACCTGGATGTTCCCCTAGATACCCCTAAACACCTGGATGTGCCCTGAACACCTGGATGTGCCCAGTGTCCCTAGAAACACCTGGAACACCTGGCTACCCCCAAGAACATCTGGATGTGCCCTGAGTGTCCCCAAGAACACCTGGATATTCCCTGGATGTCCCCAGGAACACCTGGATGTCCCTCAGGGGCAGGAATTGTCACCCACAAACACCTGGAGCACCTGAATGTCTTCAGGATCACCTGGATGTGCCCCTGAAGCTCCCAAGAACACCTGGATTTCCCTCTGGAATTCCCAATCCCCTGCTCTATCCAGGGGGAATTACCTGGATGACACCAGAAGCTCCCAAAATTCCCAAATCCTGGAATTCCCAAATCCTGATTTTCCAGCTGGGAATTACCCGACTGTCCCTGGATGTCTCAGAATTCCCAAATCCCAGAATTTTATTTTCAATGGAATTACCTGACCACGTGGGCGATGTCCCAGTTGGCCTCCAGGGTCTGGGGTCCCTCCATCTCCACGCCTTCTCTGTCACCACGGCAACCTCGTACTGCGGGAAACATGGAATGCCTCAGCCCTGGAATTCCCAAAGCCTGGAATTCCCCAATCCTGGAATTTCACAGTCCTGGAATTCCCCAGTCCCAAAATTCCCAGTCCTGGAATTACTAAAGGCCGAAATTCTTCAGTCCGGAATTTCCAGTCCTGGAATTCTTCAATCCCAAAATTCCTCAATCCTAAAATTCTCAGTCCCAAAATTCCCTAATCCTGGAATTCCTCAATCCCCAAATTCCTCAATCTAGGAATTCCTCAATTCTAAATTTCCTCAATCTTGGAATTCTCCAATCCCAAAATTCCTCATTCCTGGAATTCCTCAAACCCAAAATTCCTAAACCCTGGAATTCCTCAATCCCAAAATTCCTCAATCCTGGAATTCCTCGATCCCAGAATTCCTCAATCCTGACCCCAGAATTGCATGAGAAAACCCAGAATTTCACACAAAAACCTCAGGAATTCCACAATCTCATCTGGGGTGAATCCCATGGATTTTAGGATGGATTTTGGGGTGAATTTTGGGGATTTTAGGATACAAACCCTATTAAAGGAGTGAGCATCCCTGTAGTAGAGCACCCTGAGGCAGCACTCAGCAGATCCCGGGAGTGGGACGGGTTTGGGGTGGATCCCATGGATTTGGGGTGAATTTGGGATGTATCCTACGGATTTTGGGATGGATTTGGGGAGAATTTTGGGGATTTTAGAATACAAACCCTATTAAAAGAACAAGCATCCCTGTAGTAGAGCACCCTGAGGCAGCTGTGATGGGTTTGGGGTGGATCCCATGGATTTGGGGTGAATTCCTAGTGATTTTTAAATTGGTTTAGGATAGATTTGGGATGGATTTAGGATACAAACCCTGTTACAGGAGTGAGCATCCCTGTAGTAGAGTACCCTGAGGCTGGGATGGATTTGGGATGGATCCCATTGATTTGGGGTGGATCCCATGGATTTGGGGTGGATCCCATGGATTTTAGGATGGATTTAGGATGGATTTGGGGTGAATTTTTGGGATTTTGGGGTACAAACCCTGTTAAAGGAGCAAGCATCCCCGTAGTAGAGCACCCTGAGGCAGCACTCCAGCAGCTCCAGGGTTGGGATGGGTTTGGGGTGAATCCCATGGATTTGGGGTGGATCCCATGGATTTTAGGATGGATTTGGGATGGATTTAGGATACAAACCCTGTTAAAGGAGCGAGCATCCTGTAGTAGAGCACCCTGAGGCTAGGATGGATTTGGGGTGGATCCCATGGATTTGGGGTGAATTCCAGGATTTTAAAATTGTTTTAGGATAGATTTGGGATGGATTTAGGATACAAACCCTGTTAAAGGAGCGAGCATCCCTGTAGTAGAGCACCCTGAGGCTGGGATGGATTTGGGATGGATCCCATGGATTTGGGGTGAATCCATGGATTTTAGGATGGATTTGGGGTGAATTTTGGGGATTTTGGGGTACAAACCCTGTTAAAGGAGCAAGCATCCCGTAGTAGAGCACCCTGAGGCAGCACTCCAGCAGCTCCAGGGTTGGGATGGGTTTGGGGTGAATCCCATGGATTTGGGGTGGATCCCATGGATTTTAGGATGGATTTGGGATGGATTTAGGATACAAACCCTGTTAAAGGAGCGAGCATCCTGTAGTAGAGCACCCTGAGGCTAGGATGGATTTGGGGTGGATCCTATGGATTTGGGGTGAATTCCCAGGATTTTAGGATGGATTTGGGATGGATTTAGGATGGATTTAGGATACAAACCCTGTTAAAGGAGCGAGCATCCCTGTAGTAGAGCACCCTGAGGGAGCACTCCAGCAGCTCCAGGGTTGGGATGGGTTTGGGGTGAATCCCATGGATTTGGGGTGAATTCCCAGGATTTTAGGATGGATTTGGGATGGATTTAGGATACAAACCCTGTTAAAGGAGCGAGCATCCCTGTAGTAGAGCACCCTGAGGCTGGGATGGATTTGGGGTGGATCCCATGGATTTGGGGTGAATCCCATGGATTTTAGGATGGATTTGGGGTGAATTTTGGGGTACAAACCCTGTTAAAGGAGCGAGCATCCCTGTAGTAGAGCACCCTGAGGCAGCGCTCCAGCAGCTCTCCGCGCCTCCTCCGCGTCGGAGCCGCTCCCGCTCCGCTCCAGCTCCGCCACAGCAGCGGCTGCACGCGCAATTAGGGCAGAGTTCGTTAATTAATTAGCATCAAAATTCCAGTTAATCAGAATTTAAATAGTATCAGAAAATCAGATTAGTCAGGATATGTAAATTAAAATCATATAAAAATCGGATTGGAAAAGTACGTGATATTTGAATTTAAATCACATTTAAAAAATCAAATTAGAAAAATTAGAATCTATTAATTAGATCAGAATCCATGAATTAAAGTAATATTTTGAAAATAAAATTAATCGGAATCCACAAATTAAAATCATACTAAAAATTCATATTAATCAGGATCAACAAATTAAAATAATATAAAAAATAAAATTAATTAGAATTAAAATAGTGACACAATGAACTAAAAAGAAATAATTTTAAAAGTAACAAACAAAAACCCAGCAAACGAAAAATAAATAATTAATTAAAAATAAGGAATTAAAAACCAAACAAGGCCAGACTCACCTGGGCCAGGTAAGCTCGAATCCCGTGGCCAGCGATGGAGCCTCATAGGCCACGCCCAGCATGTCCACATATCCCAGGAAACTGCAGGGGAAAGGGGGATATCCAAGAGAAAAAGTGGGAATTTCCCCAGGATAAAGCAAAAACCACCCTGAGAAAAAGGAGGAATTTCCCTGGGAAAAAGCAGAAACCACCCCGGAAAAAAGGAGGAATTTCCAAGGGAAAAAGCAGAAATCACCCTGGGAAAAAGCAGGAATTTCCCCAGGAATAAGCTGGAATTTCCCTGGGAAGTAGCAGGAATTTCCCAGGAAAGAGCAGGAATTCCTTGAGGAATCATCAAAAACCACTCCAGGAAAAAGAAGCAGGAATTTCCCCAGGAAAAGCAGGAATTCCCTGGGGAAAAAGGAGCAGGAATTTCCCAGGAAAAAGGAAGAATTTCCCAGGAAGAGGCAGGAATTTCCCCAGGAAGGAGCAGCAATTTCCCCAGGAAAAGCAGCAGGAATTCCCCTGGGGAGCAGCAGGAATTCCCAGAATTTGGATTTGGATGCCGACCTGTCGCCGCCGTCGGCGCCGGCGATGAGCACGGTGTTCCAGAGCGGGTTGATCTTGAGCGCCGGTTGTACAGGACGCTGCGTCAGCCACGAGTGCAGAGCCCGCGGGCTGTAGCTGTGCCCGCCCCCAGCAGCTCCTCGTCGATCCTGAAACCACACGGAATGCCGGGCTCGGACAGCGGGAATTCCGGGATTGGACAGCAGGAATGCCGGGATAGGACAGCAGGAATTCCAGGATTGGACAGCAGGAATTTCGGGATTGGATAGCAAGAATTCCAGGATTGGACAGCAGGAATTCCAGGATTGGACATGAGGAATTTCGGATTGGACAGCAGGAATTCCAGGGTTGGACAGCAGGAATTCCAGGATTGGACAGCAGGAATTTCGGGATTGAACAGCAGAAATTCCAGGGTTGGACAGCAGGAATTCCAGGGTTGGACAGCAGGAATTTTGGGATTGGATAGCAGGAATTCGGGTTGGACAGCAGGAATTCCAGGATTGGACAGCAGGAATTTCGGGATTGAACAGCAGAAATTCCAGGGTTGGACAGCAGGAATTCCAGGGTTGGACAGCAGGAATTTTGGGATTGGATAGCAGGAATTCGGGGTTGGACAGCAGGAATTCAGGATTGGACAGCGGGAATTCAGGTTGGACAGCAGGAATTTTGGGATTGGACAGCAGGAATTCCAGGGTTCGACAGCAGAATTCCGGGATTGGACAGTGGGAATTCCAGGGTTGGACAGCAGGAATTCCAGGATTGGACAGCAGGAATTCCAGGATTGGACAGCTAGGAATTCCAGGATTCGACATGAGAAATTCCGGGATTGGACAGCAGGAATTCTGGGGTTGGACAGCTAGGAATTTCAGGATTGGACAGCGGAATTTCAGGATTGGACAGTGGGAATTCCAGGATTGGACAGCAGGAATTCCAGGATTGGACAGCAGGAATTCGGGATAGGACAGCAGGAATTCCAGGGTTGGACAGCAGGAATTTCAGGATAGGACAGCGGAATTCAGTGATTGGACAGCGGAATTTCAGGATTGGACAGTGGGAATTCCAGGATTGGACAGCAGGAATTTCAGGATTGGACAGCAGGAATTCCAGGATTGGACAGCAGGAATTTCGGATTGGACAGTGGGAATTCCAGGATTGGACAGCTGGAATTCCAGGATTGGAGAGCGGGAATTCCAGGATTGGACAGCAGGAATTCGGGATTCGACATGAGGAATTTCGAGATTGGACAGCGGAAATTCCAGGGCTGGACAGCAGGAATTTCAGGATTGGACAGCAGGAATTCCAGGGTTGGACAGCAGAAATTTCGGGATTGGACAGCAGGAATTCCAGGGTTGGACAGCAGGAATTTCGGTATTGGACAGTGGGAATTCCAGGATTGGACAGCAGGAATTTCAGGATTGGACAGTGGGAATTCCAGGATTGGACAGCAGGAATTCCGGAATTCAACATGAGGAATTTCGGGATTGGACAGCAGGAATTTCGGGATTGGACAGCAGGAATTTCGGGATTGGACAGCAGGAATTCCGGGATTGGAATGAGGGAAAAAACGTGGCAGAATTTGGGGATGGAACACTGAGAAATTCAGGGAATTCAAGGATTGGTGCTCAAGGAACTCCAGGATTTGTGCTCAAGGAATTCCAAGGAATTCTGCGATTTGTGCTCAAGGAATTCCGGGATTGGAGCAGAAGAATTCTCAGGATTGGTGCACAAAAAATGCTGTGAAATGTGGGATGGAACGCCAAGAAATTCAGGGATTGGAGCTCAAGGAATTCAAAGAATCAAGGATTGCCGTGGAATTTGGGGGTTTCGCTAGCGTAATTTGGGGATTTGGCGCTCAAAAAATGACATGGAATTCCAGGATGGAATGCTCGGAAATTTGGAGATTTGGGTTCCAAGAACACAAACAAATTCCCAAGATTTGTGCTCACAGAATTTTGGGATTGGACGTCAGGAATTCAGGGATCGGAATGACGCAAAAAAACGAGGCAGAATTCAAGGTTTTGAGGTCAAAAATCGCTGTGGAATTTGGGGATGGAACACCGAGAAATTCAGGGATTTGTGGTCAGGGAATTCAGGGATTGGAGCTCAAAGAATTCCAGGGAATTCAAGGATTGGTGCTCAAGGAATTCCAAGAAATTCTGGGAACTGTGCTCAAGGAATTCCGGGATTGGAGCACGGGAATTCTTGGGATTTGCGGCCCAAAAAACGCTGCAGAATTCAGGGATGGAATGTGTGGAAAATTGAGTATTTGTGCTCAAGGAATTCCAGGATTTGGGCTCAAAGAATTCCAGGGATTGGTGCTCAAGGAATTCGGGATTGGAGCAGAGGAATTTTTGGGATTGGTGCACAAAAACGCTGCAGAATTTGGGGATTGTGTTCATAAAAGGCCACGGAATTTGGCTGATGGGAACTTCCTAAATTCCTGCAAACCAATCCAGGATCTGGGGATGGGGAATTCTGGAATTCCTGAGGGATTTTGGGATGGGAAATTCCAGAATTCATGGAGGATTTCAGGACAAGGAATTCTAGAATTCCTGACGGATTTTGGGATGGGAATTCCAGAACACGTGAGGGATTTTGGGGATGTGAATTCCGGAATTCCTGAGGGATTTTGGGATGGGAAATTCCAGAATTCATGGGGATTTTGGGATGGGAATTCTGGAATTCCTGAAGCATTTTGGGATGGGAATTCTGGAATTCCTGAGGGATTTTGTGATGGGAATTCCAGAATTCCTGAGGGATTTTGGGATGGGAATTCCTGAGACATTTTGGGGATGTGAATTCTGGAACTCCTGGGGATTCTGGGATGGGAATTCTGGAACTCCTGAAACATTTTGGGGATTGGAATTCTGGAATTCCTGGGGCATTCTGGGATGGGAATTCTTGAACTCCTGAGACATTTTGGGGATGTGAATTCCAGAACTCCTGAGACATTTTGGAGATGTGAATTCGGAATTCCTGGGGCATTCTGGGATGGGAACTCCTGAGACATTTTGGGATGGGAATTCTGAATTCCTGAGACATTTTGGTGATGTGAATTGTGGAATTCTGAGACATTTTGGGGATGGGAATTCTGGAACTCCTGGGGATTCTGGGATGGGAATTCCTGCGGGATTCTGGGATGGGAATTCCAGAACTCCTGCGACATTTTGGGGATGAGAATTCGGAACTCCTGGGGCATTCTGGGATGGGAATTCGAATTCCTGCGGGATTCTGGGATGGGAATTCTGGAATTCCTGGGGACTCTGGGATGGGAATTCGAATTGCCGGGACTCTTACACCATCTGCTCGAGGAGCTGCCGCAGGTGCTGGAAATCCGCCAGGTCGCCCGAGGCCCCCAGCACGGTGGAGTCGTTGACCTTGAGCAGGCGCGAGATGCCCCGAAGCGCGCCAGGGAGCCGAAGGAGCCCACGGTGTCCGCCGCCAGCATCACCCCCGGAAACGCAGCCCCAGCACCGAGGTTCCGGTCACCATCGAGGTCCTGCCAACGGCACCCAGTTACGCCAGTCTGGCCACAGGTACACCAGTCTGAATCCCAGTTACACCAGTTTGAATCCCAGTTACGCCAGTCTGGCCACAGGTACACCAGTTTGGGTCCCAGTTAAACCAGTTTGGGTCACAGGTACACCAGTTTGAATCCCAGTTACACCAGTTTGAATCCCAGTTACACCAGTCTGGGTCACAGGTACACCAGTTTGAATCCCAGTTATGCCAGTTTGGGTCACAGGTACACCAGTTTGAATCCCAGTTATGCCAGTTTGGGTCACAGGTACACCAGTTTGGGTCACAGTTTGGACCCCAGTTTGGGTCCCAGTTACACCAGTTTGGACTCCAGTTTGGATCCCAGTTACACCAGTTTGAATCCCAGTTACACCAGTCTGGGCCACAGCTACACCAGTCTGGGCCACAGCTACACCAGTCTGAATCCCAGTTACACCAGTCTGGGTCACAGGTACACCAGTTTGAATCCCAGTTATGCCAGTTTGGGTCACAGGTACACCAGTTTGGGTCACAGTTTGGACCCCAGTTTGGGTCCCAGTTACACCAGTTTGGACTCCAGTTTGGGTCCCAGTTACACCAGTCTGAATCCCAGTTACACCAGTTTGGGTCACAGTTTGGATCCCAGTTACACCAGTATGAATCCCAGTTACACCAGTTTGGGTCACAGTTTGGATCCCAGTTAGACCAGTTTGGGCACTGTTTTCACCAGTTTGGGTCCCAGTTTAGATCCCAGTTTGTCCAGTTCAGATCCCAGTTCTGCTCCCAGTTACACTGGTTTGGATCCCATTTTGGCTCCCAGTTACACCAGTTTGGGTCCCGGTTCAGCCAGTTGGGTCCCAGTTTCGATCCTGGTTACACTGGTTTGGATCCCAGTTTAGCTCCTCGTTTGGCTCCCAGTTTGAATCCAAGTTACACCAGTTTGGCTCCCAGTTTAACTCCCAGTTTGCCCAGTTTGGCTCCCAGTTTGCCCATTCCGCACCCCTGGAGTCTCCCTGCCATTCCCATTTTTGCTCCTTCCATTTCCCCTTCCCAAATCCCCTCACACTCCAGATCCTCCCAGTTTGCCCAGTTTGGCTCCCAATTTGCCCCCTAAGCCCCACGGACCCTCCCAGTTCCTCACACCTCAATCCCACCATCCCTCACTCCCCTCCCGCGCCCCGCGTTGCGCTCTGAGGGTGCGGCCGGCGGCAGCGCGGAGCCGGTGCCGATGCCCGGGGCGAGGATGTCGGTCTGTCCCAGAGCCCTCGGGATGTACGTTTGTCCGGGGCCGGGCCCCCGGCCCAGAACGGCGGCGGCGCTGCCCCGACCTCCATCTTAGTCACGCCGCGATTGCGCCTGCGCAGAGGAAGCGCGGCCCTCCAGGCCACCGTGAGGTGTGGGCGTGAGCTTAGCCGCCATTTTGAGCGTGGCGGAAATGCCGACAGAGGGCGCGGTGCCCTCCTCAAAGTGGCGCCGCCGCCGTGACGCGGCACCGGTGGGGAGCTGGGCGGGGTTTGGTGAGTGACGCCCCGCCCGGTGAGGCGGGGTTTGGGTGGCGCTGACCAATCGGCGGCGGGGGCGGGGCCTGGGCGAAGGTAACAGGTTGCGGTGGCTGCGGCGGGAGCGGCCGGAGCGGGCGGTGAGTGGGGGCGGGGGACAGCGGGCACGGGGCTGGGGACACCGGGCAGGGACCTGGGGACACCGGGCAGGGACATGGGGACACCGGGCAGGGTGTTTGGGACACCGGACAGGGTGCTGGTGGCACGGCAGCGGGGTGCTGGGGACACCGCAGGGAGTCTTGCCCCCTGGGCGGGGTCGTGCTGTCGTGCAGAGGGTCCCGGTGACACCGGACAGGGGTGCGGGGACACCGGGCAGGATGCTGGCGGCACGGGATGGGATGCTGGGGACACCGGAGAGGGCGCTGGTGGCACGCAGAGGGTGTTGGTGACACCGGAGAGGGCGCTGGTGGCACGGGACAGAGTCAGGTGGCACCGGGCAGGGTGTTGGTGACACCGGGCAGGGCGCGGTGACACCGGAGAGGGCGCTGGTGGCACCGGGCAGGGTCCAAGTGACACCGGGCAGGGCGCTGGGGACACGGAAAGGGGTCCTGGGGACACCTCAGAGGGTCTGGGGACATCAGAGAGGGTCCTGGGGACACGGAAAGGGGTCCTGGGGACACTCAGAGGGGCCTGGGGACACCGGAGAGGGTCCTGGTGACACAGGACAGGGCTGCTGGGGCACCGGACAGGGCGGTGGTGGCATCGGACAGGGGATCCTGGGGACACAGGACAGGGTCCCAATGTCCTTTTATGGGTCCCAATGTCACTTTATAGGGTCTCAGTGCTCCTTTATGGGGTCCTGCTGTCCCTTATGGGGTCCCAATGTCACTTTATGGGGTCCCAGTGTCCTTATGGGGTCCTGCTGTCCCTTATGGGGTCCCAATGTCCCTTTATAGGGTCGTCAATGCCCCTTATGGGTTGTAGACCTCCTTTAGAGGATCCTGCCGCTCCTTTATGCGCCCTCAATGTCCCGTTATGGGCTCCCAGTGTTCCTTTATGGAGTCCCAGTGTCACTTTATAGGGTCCCCCTGTCCCTCTATGGGGTCCTGCTTTCCCTTTATGGGGTCCCAATGTCACTTTGTGGAGTCCTGCTGTCTCTTTATGGGGTCCCAGTGTCCCATATGGGTCCTGGTGTCCATTATTAGGTCCTGCTGTTCATTCATGGGGCCACAATGTCCCTTTTGGGGTTCCAGTGTCCCTTTATGTGGTCCCAGTGTCACTTTATAGGTCCCACTGTCCCCCTGTGGGGTCCTGCTTCCCTTTACGGGGTCTCAATGTCACCTATAGGGTCCCAGTGTCACTTTATGGAGTCCTGCTGTCACTTTATGGGGTCCCAGTGTCCCATATAGGGTCCTGGTGTCCCTTTAATAGAGATCCTGCTGTCCCTTTATGGGCTCCCAGTTTTACTTTATAGGTCCCACTGTTCCCTATGGGGTCCTGCTTTACCTTTATGGGGTCCCAATGTCTCTTACAGGGTCCCAGTGTCTCTTTATGGGGTCCCAGACTCCCTTTATGAGGTCCCAGTGTCACTTTATGGGGTCCCAATGTCCCTTCTTGGGGTCCCAGTGTCACTTTATGGGGTCCCAGAGTTCCTTTATAGGGTCCTATGGTCCCCTTGTGGGGTCCCTGCTTTCCTTTACGTGTCCCAGTGTCCCTTTAGGGGGTCCCAGTGTCACTTTTTAGGGTCCCAATGTCCCCTATGGAGTCCCAGTGTCCCTTTATGGGGTCCTGGTGTCCTTTAATAGGGTTTTGCTTTCCCTTTATGGGGTCCCAGTGTCCCTTTAGGGAGGACCCAAAGGATCCCAAACCCAGGAATCCCAACTCCGAGGGATTTTGTCCCTTTGTCCCCTTTTGTTTGGGGCGGGATTTATGGGATCGCTCGGGCGTTCCCAGACCGGTCAGACCGGTTTGGGATCGGAATTCTTTGGAATTCCTTTGGAATTCCCTGTCCAGTCGGGCAGGATTTGGGGTTTTGTGGGCACGATTTGGGGTTTTGTGGACACGATTTGGGGTTTTTTCTTTTCCCTCTGGCTTTTGGGGTCAGGGTGGGGAAGAAGTTCGGGATTGAACTTGGGGTAAATTTCTTGGGATGGAATTTGGGGAGAAATCCAGGATTTGGGGTTTTTCCTTTTCCCTGGGTTTTTGGGGGTCGAGGCTGGAATTCCTGGGGGAGAAATTCGGGAATGTGGGATTGGTTTGGGGTGAATTCCTCGGGGTGGGAATTGGGATTTGGGGAAATTCAGGATCAGTTCCTCAGGGATGGGAAATATGGGATGGAATTTGCAATGAGATTGGGATTGATTGGATGGATTCCTTGGGATGGGAAATTCGGAGTTTGGTTTGGGTTAAATTCTCAAGGTGCGAATTAGGATTTGAGGAAATTCGAGATTAGATTTGGGATGAAATCCTCGAGGTGGAGAATTTTGGGATGAAATCCAGAATGGAATTCAGGGCAAACCCGGGTGAGCCCAAACCCTGCAGGGATTTTAGGGTCTGGGGAATGGGATCATTCCTGATTATCCAAAAAAAGAGATCATTCCTTGTTATCCCCAAAATGGGATCATTCCCAATTATCCCAATTAATGGGATCATTCCTGGTTTTCCTGAGGATTGGGATCATTTTTGGTTATCTCAGTGGGATCCATTCCCAGTTATCCCAATGGGGTCATTCCTGATTATCCCAAAGGATTGAGATCATTCCCAGTTATCCCAATGGGATCATTCCCAGTTATCCCAAAGATTGGGATCATTCCCAGTTATCCCAAGGAATGGGATTGGGATAATTCCCAGTTATCCCAATGGGATCCATTCCCAGTTATCCCAATTAATGGGATCATTCCCAGTTATCCCAAAGGGATCATTCCCAGTTATCCCAATGGGATCATCCCCAGTTATCCCAAGGACTGGGGCTGGGATCATTCCCAGTTATCCCAAGGACTGGGACTGGGATCATTCCCAGTTATCCCAATGGGATCATTCCCAGTTATCCCAATTAATGGGATCATTCCCAGTTATCCCAATGACTGGGATCATCCCCAGTTATCCCAAGGACTGGGACTGGGATCATCCCCAGTTTTCCCAAGGACTGGGACTGGGATCATTCCCAGTTATCCCAATTAATGGGATCATTCCCAGTTTTCCCAAGGACTGGGATCATTCCCAGTTATCCCAAGGACTGGGACTGGGATCATCCCCAGTTATCCCAAGGACTGGGATCATCCCCAGTTTTCCCAAGGACTGGGACTGGGATCATTCCCAGTTATCCCAAAGGACTGGAATCATTCCCAGTTATCCCAATGGGATCATCCCCAGTTATCCCAAGGACTGGGGCTGGGGTCGTTCCTGGTTATTCCGAGGTTTTTCCGCGCTCCCCTCGGGGAATTTGATGCGGCGGCTCCGGTTCCGCGGCTGCGGTTCCTGGAACCCGACACCGGATCCCGGCGGGGGCGGGGACGGGCACGGGCGGGATCGGGATTTCCTGGGCTTGGGGTCGAGTTCCTGGATTTGGGATCGATTTCCTGGGATTTGGGGTCGAGTTCCTGGGATTTGGGGTCAATTTCCTGGGATTTGGGGTCGAGTTACTGGGATCTGGGATTGATTTTCTGGGATTTGGGGTCGATTTCCTGGGATTTGGGGTCGATTTCCTGGGATTTGGGGTCAATTAATTAGGATTTGGGGTCGATTTCCTGGGATTTGGGGTCGATTTCCTGGGATTTGGGGTCAATTAATTAGGATTTGGGGTCGATTTCCTGGATTTGGGGTCGATTAACTGGGATTTGGGATCGATTTCTCGGATTTGGTGTCAATTAATTAGGATTTGGGATCGATTTCCTGGGATTTGGGGTCGAGTTCCTGGATTTGGGGTCGATTTCCTGGGATTTGGGGTGGATTTCCTGGGATTTGGGGTCAATTTCCTGGATTTGGGATTGATTTCCTGGATTTGGGGTCGATTTTCAGGTATTTGGGATCGATTTTCAGGTATTTGGGGTTGATTTCCTGGGATTTGGGGTCGATTTTCAGGTATTTGGAGTTAATTTATGGTTGATTTCCAGGATTTGAGGTTGAATTTCTAGGATTTGGGATCAGTTTCCTGGATTTGGGATCAATTTCCTGGATCTAGGGTTGATTTCCTGGATTTGGGATCAATTTCCCAGGATTTTTATTTGATTTCCTGGGATTTGGGGTCGATTTCCAGTCGAGTTCCCAGAATTTAGGGTTGAATTTCCAGAATTTGGGGTCGATTTCCCAGGATTTAGGATCGATTTCCCAGGATGTGGGGTTGAAGATTTCCCTAAATTTGGGCTCGATTTCCTGGATTTGGGATCAATTTTCCAGGATTTGGGGTCAATTTCAGGATTTGGGGTTGATGATTCCATAAAATTTTCCAATTTCCATATTTTCAAATTTTTCCATTAAAAAATTCCCATTCCCAACCCTTTTTCCAGGGGTTTTGGGATAATTAATTTGGGATAATTTGGGATCATTCATTTGGGATATTTGGGAATAATTTTGGGAAATTTTGGGATCATTCGGGATAATTTAGGTTAATTTGGGATAATTTGGGATAATTAATTTGGGAAATTTGGGAAATTTGGGATAATTTGGGATAATTTGGGATAATTAATTTGGGATATTTGAGAATAGCCTGGAGAATATTTGGGATCGTTTGGGAATATCTGGGATTTTGGAATAAATTTGGGATCATTTAGGATAATTAATTTGGGATAAATTTGGGATAATTTGGGACAAATTTGGGATAGATAATTTGAGACAAATTTGGGATAATTTGGGATAATTTATTTGGGAATAATTTGGGAAAATTTGGGGTAATGAATTTGGGAAAATTCCATTCCTTACCCATTTTCCAGAGTTTTGGGATAATTAATTTGGAGAAATTTGGGACAATTCATTTGGGATAATTAATTTCGGAATAATTTGGGATAATAAATTTGGGAAATCCCCATTCCCATCCCCCTGGAGCTCAGCTGGCCCCGCCCCTGCTCGGTTTCGGTTCCCAGAAAAACCGGAAAATCCGGAAAAGCCGCTCCCGGATTTTGGGGCGGCTCCAAATTCCGGACTTTGACCCCAAAGGAGCCCCGGGGAGAGAGCTGGGGCGGAAATTTGGGAAAGATCCCAAAAAAATCGGCCCCGAGGGAAAAAACCAACCTGGGGTTGTTTGGGGTAATTAGGGATTAATTAGTTTGGGGTAATTTGGGATAATTGGTTTGGGGTAATTTGGGATAATGAGTTTGGGATAATTAATTTGGAGAAATTTGGGATAATTAATTTGGGGAAATTTGGGATAATTTGGATTTGGGATAATTAATTTGGGGAAATATGGGATAGTTAATTTGGGATAATCAATTTGGGATAATGAGTTTGGGATAATCAATTTGGGATAATTTGGGGTAATTAATTTGGGAAAATTTGGGATAATTAATTTGGGGAAATTTGGGATAATTTGGATTTGGGATAATTAATTTGGGGAAAATTTGGGATAATCAGTTTGGGAAATTTGGGATCATTACTGAGGGAAATTTGGGATATTTGGAGATAATTTTGGGGAATTTGGGATTATTTGGGATAATTAATTTAGAATAATTAATTTGGGATAATTTAGGATAATTAATTTGTCATATTTTGGGATATTTGGAGATAATTTTGACAAAATTTGGGATAATTTGGGATAATTCATTCAGGACCATTTGGGATTATTTGCAATAATTAATTTGTAATAATTTGGGATAATTAATTTGGGATAATTCGGAATTCTTCAGGAAAACAAAACAAAATTTTGGGAATTCATCCCTGGGAACACCCAAAAAAAAAAAAAACCTGGGAAAATCCAAACCCAGCAACTTCAGGAATATTTTGGGATAATTTGGGATTTTTTCCCTTCATTCCCTCCCATTTCCCATCTCAATTTTCCTTTTTTTCCATTTCCAAAATTCCATTTTCATCCTTCAGAAAAATTTTTTTTAAATGGGGAAAAAATCTCAGAAAAAGCAGCTCTGGGTTTGTTTGGGTTTTTTTTTTCCCTGTTTGTTTTTTTTCCTGGAATTACAAAACAACTTTTTCTGGGTCGGGGCCACAAAGGCTCTTTGTGCTTCCTGGGCTCCCAGCCAGCCCCAAAATTCCCGGAATTCTGCATTTTTTAACCCTCAAATTCCCATTTCCCTGATTTTTTCACAAATTTTAGCCTAAAAATTCCCAGAAATCTGGAATTTTTAACCCTGAAATTCCCATTTTCCTGCTTTTTTTCCCAATATTTAGACCCCAAATTCCCTTTTCCTGATTTTTCTCCATTTTTAGATCTCAAATTCCCAATTTCCTGATTTATCCCAATTTTTAGCATCAAAAATTTCCATTTTCCTGCCTTTTTTTCAATTATTTAGTCCCCAAATTCCCAGAATTCTGCATTTTTAACCCTAAAATTCCCATTTTCCTGTTTTTTCCCATTTTTCAGCTCCTAAATTCCATTATTTTGCTTTCCCCCAAATTTTAGCCCCAAATCCCCATTTTCCTGATTTTTAACCCCCAAAATTCCTGGAATTCTGCATTTTTAACCCCAAAATTCCCATTTTCCCACTTTTTTCCTTCCGGTTTTCCAGGAAATCCCCAAAATTCTGGAATAAATCCAAATCCTCTCCGGATTTTGGGAATTTCCAAATCCTCTCCCAAATTTTTGTGGTGAAAATCCAAATCCTCTCCCGGATTTTGGGAATTTCCAGCCCCTCCCCACTCCCGGGGGTTCCTGAGCCATCTGGGATTTTGGGATTTTTGGGATCCATCCCAGCCTCGTTCACTCCCCTCCCTGTGGATTCTCCACCTGCTCCAGGAAGGATTTGGGATGGATCCAGATCCCAAAACAGCTTTTCTTGGTTTTTACAGGATGGATACAAATCCCAAAATAGTTTTACCCAATTTTTATGGGATTTTATGGGTTGGATCAGATCCTGATTCTTCCTGGGTTTTATGGGGTTTGGGATGGGTCCATTTCCCAAAATGGCTTTTCCTGGTTTTGATGGGATTTTATGGGATGGATCCACATCCCAAAATGGTTTTTCCCAGTTTTTATGGAATTTTATGGGATGGATCCAGATCCCAAAATGGCTTTTCCTGGTTTTTATGGGATTTTATGAGATGGATCCAGATCCCAAAATGGCTTTTCCCAATTTTTATGGGCTTTTATGGGTTGGATCCAGATCCTGATTCTTCCTGAGTTTTATGGGATTTGGGATGGATCCAGATCCCAAAACAGCTTTTCCTGGGTTTTTGGGGATCAGGGATCAATCCACATCCTGATTCTTCCTGGGTTTTATGGGATTTGGGATGGATCCAGATCCTGATTCCTCCTGGTTTTGATGGGATTTTATGGGGTGGATCCAGATCCCAAAACAATTCTTGTTGATTTTATAGGATCTGGGAGGAAAAACACCAAAAAAAAGTGACAAAACTGCGGGAAAACCATAAAAAAGGGGGAAAAACGCGGGTAAAAAATCCCAAAGGCCAATTTTGCCTGATTTGCCCCGATTTCCCGCAGGCCATGGCGGAGAAGCGCTGGACCACGGCGTGCAGATTCGCTTCATCAGCGACCTGGGCGAGGCGGGCGCGCAGCAGCGCCGCGGGCCAGGGGCGGCTCCTACGGGGTGGCCGTGCGGGTCCAGGGCATCGCTGGGCAGCCCTTCGTGGTCCTCAACAGTGGCCAAGGCGGGGGAGACAGTTTTGGGGTGCAGATCAAAGCGGGAGCCCGAAATGGCCCCGGAGGGCAGAGCCGGGAGTCCCGAAGCGGCCGCGAGTTTGAGAGGCGGTTTTGAGATGGGCGCGGATTCTCCTGAGATGGGCACGGGTGTGGCAAGGAGGAGCCCCAAAGGGGCACCAAATGTCGCAGGTGGAGTGGTCACAAATCCGCCAGAAATGGCCCCAAATGTCCCAGGGAGGAGCCCCAAAATGGCCCCAAATCCCAGAGTTGGGAGTCCAGAAACGACCGCGGATCTTACAGGCGGCGTTTTGAGATGGTGAAAAATGCGCCTGAAATGGCCACGAATTCTCCTGAAATGGCCACAAATGTGGCAAGGAGGAGCCCCAAAGTGGCCCCAAATGTCGCAGGTGAAATGGTCCCAAATGTCCCAGGAGGAGCCCCAAAATGGCCCCCAAATCCCAGAGTTGGGAGTCCAGAAATGGCCACAAACGTCCCCGAAAGAGCCACGAATTTTAGAACCAGCGGTCCTGAAATGGCCCCAAATCACCCCAAAATGGCCCCAAATGTCACAGGTGAAGTGGTCCCAAATCCACCGAAATGGCCCCAAATATCCCAGGAGGAGCCCCAAAATGGCCCCAAATCTCAGAGCTGGGAGTCCCAAAACGGCCCCAAATGTCACAACCTGGAATTCTGAAATGGCCCCAAATCCTCCTGAAGTGGCCCCAAATTTCAGAGCTGGGAATCCCAAAATAGCCCCAAATCCCAGAGCCTGGAGCCCTGAAATGGCCCCAAATTCTCCTGAAAGCGACCCCAAATGTCCCAACCCGGAGCCACCAGGGGGGAACTGCAGGGGAGAAGAATTTAGGATGAGGAAGGGCTGAGAATCCCCAAATTTTTAGCTGAGGGAAGATCCCGAGGATCTCAAAATCCTGGGATGAGGAAACCGGGAGGATCTCGGAGGATCGAAATTTTCGGATCAGGACTCGAGAAGATCCCAGGACACCCGAAATCTTCGGATCGACACCTGGAAAATCCCAAATCCTGGGATCAGGATGCGGGAAAATCCCGAGGATCCCGAAATTTTCGGATCAGGATTCAGGAGGATCCCGAGGAATCCGAAATTTTCGGATCAGGACTGGAGGAGATCCCAGGACACCGAAATCTTGGGATGGACCCCGGAAAACCCCAAATCCTCGGAGGAACTCCGCCGATCCCAATCCACGGCGACCTCACGGCGCCGTTTCCTAAACGGGAAAAATCCGGGAAAAATTCCCGAAAAATTTCCGAGGATCCCAGGGACGTGGACACGGAGCCGCTGGGCTCGGTGGATTCCCTGATTTCCAAATTCGACTCGGGAACTCCGGGAATTTTCGGGGAGCTCGAGGCTCCGCGGCCCGCGACCGCTCCCAGGAAGCGCTCGCAGAGTTTGGATTCGCGGAATCCCAAATTCCCAAAGTTCCGCCCCAAATTCCCGGCGGGTTTGGGGATGAGGAGGAGAAAAACGTGGAGATGCAGGTAAAAAAATTGGGGTTTTATTAAAAAAATTGGGGTTTTGTTAAAAAATTGGGGTTTGATATAAAAATGGGGTTTGATATAAAAATTGGGATATTTTCCTATAAAATTGAGTTTTTCCCTATAAAATTGGGGTGTTTTCCTATAAAATTGGGGGTTTTTGCTATAAAATTTGGATATTTTCCCATAAAATTGGGGATTTTTCCTATAAAACTGGAGATTTTTTCCTATAAAATTTGGAATTTTTTCCTATAAACTTGGGAAAAATTTTTCTATAAATTTAGTGGTTTTCCTATAAAATTGGGTATTTTTTCCTATAAAATTTGGAAATTTTTTTCCTATAAAATTTGGATTTTTTCCTATAAAAACTGGAAATTTTTTTCCCTATAAAATTGTGGAAATTTTTTCCTGTATGAAATTTGGAATTTTTTTCCTATAAACTTGGGAGAATTTTTCCTATAAATTTGGCGGTTTTTTCCTGTAAAATTCGGATTTTTTTTTTGTATAAAATTGTGGTTTTCTGTATAAATCCTTGTTTTTTCCATCTGGCATGTGGGATTTGGGTTTTTTAATGGGAATTGAGGATTTTCTTCCCCGGAGCTGAAATCCACCCCGGACCTGCTGCGGGACCAGCGGAAGTGGGGGCGGTGAAAACCCCACGGAGCTGATCTACAGCATCCTCAGGGAGGGGTGAGCCCCAAAAAACACCCAAAATATCCCAAAAATACCAAAACCTTCTCAAGACACCAAAATCCACAAAATTCACACAAAATTCCAGTAAAATTCCATCAAAAACCCATAAAATCCCCCAAAATTCACAGAAAATCCCCCTAAAAATCCGCCCAAAATCTCCACAAAAATTCCCACAAAATCCCCATAAAAACCCACGAATTCCCTCAAAATCCCCCTAAAATTCTCCCAAAAATCCCCTCAAATCCCCACAAAATTCCCCTCCCAAATCCCACAAAATCCCCACAAAATTCCCTAAAGATCCATAAAATTCCTCTAAAATTCTCACAAAATCCCTAAAAATCCTCCCAAAATTCCCTAAAACCCATAAAATCCCCTAAAAATTCTCTAAAATTCTCTTAAAATTCTCCTAAAATTCCTGACCCCAAATTTCGGAATTTTCCCCAAATTTCTCCCCCAGGAGTTCTGAGAGCGAGATTTCCCTGAAGAGAAAAACCTCGAGGCTGCTGCAGGAAATTCAGGAGCTGGTGAGGGGCAGATTTGGGAGCCCCAAAATTCCCGAAATTTTTGGGATTTGGGGTTTGGGATCCCAAAAATTCAGGATTTGGGGCAGATTTGGGATGGGTTTGGGATTTGGGCTGAGTTTGACATGGATTTGGGATTTGAGACGGGTTTGGGATTTGTTTGGGATGGATTTGGGATTTTGGATTGGGATTTTGGATTTGGGATTTGGAGTTTGGGATTTGGGACAGATTTGGGGTTTGGAATTTAGGCTGGGTTTAGGATTTGGGGGTTCAGGATGGATTTGGGACAGGTTTGGAATGGGTTTGGGATTTAGAATGGATTTGGGTTTGGGATTTGGGGTGGATTTGGGATTTGGGATTTGAGGTTTGGGATTTGGGGTGGATTTGGGGTTTGGGATTTGGGTTTTGGATGAGTTTGGGATGGATTAGAGAGTTGGGATTTGGAGTTTTGGATTGATTTGGGGCAGATTTGGGATTTTAGGATGGGATGTTCTCACTATCCCAAATATTCCCGAATTTTCCAGAATTCCGTGGGGGCTCGGACTCGCCCCAATCCCAAATCCTGCGCGAGGCCCTGGACAGGAAATCCCAGGAGCTGCAGCGGAGCCAGGCCAAGTAATGGGGGCACCCCAAAAGGGTTTGGGGTCACCTAAAGGATTTGGGGTCATCCTAAAGGGGTTTGGGGTTCCCTAAAAGGGTTTGGGGTCATCCTAAAGGGGTTTGGGGTCATCCTAAAGGGGTTTGGGTTTCTTTAAAAGGGTTTGGGGTCATCCCAAAAGGGTTTGGGGTCATCCTAAAGGGTTTGGGGTTATCCTAAAGGGGTTTGGGGTCACCCCAAGAGGGTTTAAGGGTCACCTAAAGGGGTTTGGGGTCACCCCAAGAGGGTTTAGGGTCACCTAAAAGGGTTTGTGGGTCACACCTAAAAGGGTTTGGGGTCACCCCAAGAGGGTTTGGGGTCACCTAAAGAGGTTTGGGGGTCATCCTAAAGGGTTTGGGGTCACCTAAAGGGTTTGGGGTCAACTCAAAAGGCTTTGGGGTCACCTAAAGGCTTTGGGGTCACCTAAAAGGGTTTGGGGTCACCTAAAAGGCTTTGGGGTCACCTAAAAGGGTTTGGGGTCACCTCAAAAGGGTTTGGGGTCAACTAAAGGTTTTGGGGTCACTTAAGGGTTTGGAGTCACTGTGGGTCTCCCTTTGTCCCTTTTGTGGTTTGGGACCCAAAACCACCCCATTAACCCTTTAATTTCCCTATTAACCCTTAATTTCCCCCAAAAACAACCCATTAACCCTTTCTTTTCCCCGTTAACCCTTTCATTTCCCCATTAACCCTTTCTTTTCCCCATTAACCCTTTCATTTCCCATTAACCCTTTCTTTTCCCCGTTAACCCCTCGCTGCCCAGGCTGGGCGAGCTCCAGGCCGCCAAGGAGCAGCTGGAGGCGCTGGCTGGGCCAGCTGGAGGAGCAGCTGCTGGCCACGGGCCACGAGCCCAGGAGTGACCCCAAAAGTGACCCCGACGCTCAGGAGCTCTACCAGGTACCCTAAAAACCTCACCCCAATTTCCCAAATCCCAAATTTTCCCAATTTTCCCGGTTTCAGGATCTCCAGGAGTGCTGGGATCAGCTGGACTCAGCTGTGGGATGATGACCTCATTTCTCAAATCCCATTTTCCAATATCCCAGACCCCACTTTTCCCAAATCCCAAATCCCAATTTTCCCATTTCCCAAATCCCAATTTTCCCATTTCCCAAATCCCAACTTCCCCTTTTCCCAACTTTTCCCATTTTCTCAAATCCCATTTTTTCCAATTTCCCAGGACCTCCAGGATTTCCGGGCCCAGCTTTACTTGGCCATGGTGTGATGACCTCATTTCCCACATCCCAAATTCCCTGATTTCCCAAATCCCAAATCTCACTTTCCTGTTTCCCAAATTCCATTTTCTGATTTCCCAAATCCCAAATCCCACTTCCCGTTTTCCCAGGATCTTCAGGCTCTCCAGGCCCAGCTGGACTTCGACTGTGGGCACACGTCCAATCCAAATTTTCCGTTTTCCACTATTCCAAATTTCCCAGGATGACCCCAATCCCATTTTTCCCATTCTTCCCATTCTTCCCATTTTTCCCAAGATCTCCAGGATCTCCAGTCCCAGCTGGACACGGCGGTGGCTGCGTGAGTGGAACCTGCAGGGGCGCTGCAGCCGGAGGTGACCGTGGGGCCATGACCCCATTTCCAACATCCCATTTTTCCCGTTTTCCCATTTTTCTCATTTTTCTCATTTTTCTCATTTTTCTCATTTTCTCATTTTTCCCATTTTTCCCATTTTTCCCATTTTCCCAATTCCCAGGATCTGCAGGATCTCAGTCCCAGCTGGACACAGCAGTGGCTGCACGGTGGCACCTGCAGGGCGCTGCAGGCCGAGGTGGTCGTGGGGCCATGACCCCATTTCCCACATCCCAAATCCCAATTTCCCCAATCCCAAATCCCATTTTTCCCAATTCCCAGGATCTCAGGATCTCCAGTCCCAGCTGGAGGTGGCGGTGTGCGGGCGGCGGCCTGGAGCGTGAGCTGGCCGCCTCTGCGGGGGCGCTGCAGGCCGAGGTGGCCGCGCACGATTCCGACCTGGAGCAGCTGCGGGAGGAGCTGGAGAGGAGCCGAGGGCAGCTGGAGAGGAGCATGGAGGTCGGGAATTCATGGGAATTCCGGGAATTTTGAGAATTCTGGGAATGGCAGGAAATGCAGGAATGAGATTCGGGAATGGCAGCAGGAATGCTGGGAATGGAGTCGGGAATTTTAGGATTGGGTTGGGAATTCCAAATTGAGGTCAAGGATCTGGGGGGCAGCTGGAGAGGAGCGTGGAGGTCGGGAATTCTGGGAATTCGGGAATTTTGGGAATTCTGGGAATGGCAGGAAATGCAGGAATGGGGTTGGGAATGGCAGCAGGAATGCTTGGAATGGAGTTGGGAATTTTGGGATTCGGTTGGGAATTCAAAATGAGGTCAAGGATCTGGAGGAGGAGCTCGGATGTTGGGAATTCCAGGAATTTTGGGAATTCTGGGAATGGCAGGAAATGCAGGAATGGGGTCGGGAATGGCAGCAGGAATGCTGGGAATGGAGTCGGAATTTTAGGATTGGGTTGGGAATTCAAATTGAGGTCAGGATCTCGGGAGCTGGAGAGGAGTGTGGAGATCGGGAATTTTGGGAATTCAGGAATTCTGGGAATGACAGGAATGGTGTCTGGATTTCCTGGAATGGGAGCCGGAATGATGGGAATGGAGTTGGGAATTTTGGGATTCGAGTTGGGGATTCCAAATTGAGGTCAAGGGTCTGGGGGCAGCCGGAGAGGAGTGTGGAGGTTGGGAATTCCAGGAATTCTGGGAATGGCAGGAATGGTGTCTGGAGTTCCTGGAATGGGAGCCAGAATGATGGGAATGGAGTTGGGAATTCCAAAATGAGGTCAAGGATCTGGAGGGCTCAGATGTTGGGAATTCAGGAATTTTGGAATTCTGGGAATGGCAGGAATGGGGTCGGGAATGGCAGCAGGAATGCTTGGAATGGAGTCGGGAATTTTAGGATTGGGTTGGGAATTCCAAATTGAGGTAAAGGATCTCGGGGAGCTGGAGAGGAGTATGGAGATCGGGAAATTTGGGAATTCCAGGAATTCTGGGAATTCTGGGAATGACAGGAATGGTGCCTGGAGTTCCTGGAATGGGAACCAGAATGATGGGAATGGAGTTGGGAATTTTGGGATTGGGTTGGGAATTCCAAATTGAGGTCAAGGATCTGGGGGGACCTGGAGAGGAGCATGGAGGTCGGGAATTTTGGGAATTCCAGGAATTCTGGGAATGGCAGGAAATGCAGGAATGGGGTCGGGAATGGCAGCAGGAATGCTGGGAATGGAGTTGGGAATTTTGGGATTCGGTTGGGAATTCCAAAATGAGGTCAAGGATCTGGAGAGGAGCTCGGATGTTGGGAATTCCAGGAATTTTGGGAATTCTGGGAATGGCAGGAATGGGGTCGGGAATGGCAGCAGGAATGCTGGGAATGGAGTCAGGAATTTTAGGATTGGGTTGGGAATTCCAAATTGAGGTCAAGGATCTGGAGAGGAAATGGAGGTGGGAATTCTGGGAATGGGAATTCTGGAAATGGGAATTCTGGGAATGGGGTCAGGAATGGAGAAATGAGGTTGGGAATTTCAGGAATTTCAGGAATTCTGGGTGTTGGAATTCCAGGAATGGGGGCAAGAATTTTGGGAGTTCTGGGAATTCTGGGAATGGCAGCAGGAATGTTGGGAATGGGGATGGGAATTCCAGGAATGAGAGCGAGAATTCCAGGAATGGGAATGGGAATTTTGGGACTGGGAATTCCAAAATGAGGATGGAAATTTTGGGATTGGTGTCGGGAATGCCTGGAATGGGAGCAGAATTTTTGTGGAATCTTTGTGGAAGTTTTGGGGAATTTTTTTGGCAAATTTTTGGGGAATATTTGTGGAATATTGTGGGAATTTTTGGGAAATTTTTAGGGATTCTTTGTGGAGTATTTGTGGAAAAAATTGGGAATTTTGGGGAATTTTTAGGGATTCTTTGGGGAATTTTTGCAGAATTTTTGTGAAATCTTGGCGTAATTTTATGGAATTTTTGCATAATTTTTGGGAATTTTGTTGATCCATCCCAGGAGAAATCCAAGCTGGAGCAGGAAGGGAAAATTTGGGAATTGAGGTTCGGAATCTGCGGCGGGAGCTGGAGGAGAGCGCGAGGAGGCGCAGCAGTGGCGGGAAATGTTCCAGAAAACAAGGAGGAGCTGCGAATTCCAAGCAGGAGTGAGTCCCAAATTCCAGATTTTCTGGGTTTTCAAAAAAATTGGGAATTTTCTGGGGTTTCTGGGTCAAATTTTTAAAAAATTGGGAATTTTCTGGGGTTTCTGGGTCAAATTTTTAAATAAAATTGGGAATTTTCTGGAGGTTTTCCAAAACAAAAATTCAGGAATTTTGGGGATTTTGGGAATTTCAGGAATTTTGGGGTTTTTTTTTTTGAATTTTGAGAATTGTGGGATTTTCCAGGAATTTTTGGGAGTTTCAGGAACTTTGGGAATGTTGGGGATTTTCAGGAATTTTAGGAATTTCGGGAGTGGCGGAATTTTCTGGAATTTCTGGGCGTTTGGGAATTGCAGGAATTTTCGGAATTTTTGGGATTTCCTGCTGGATGGAATTTTGGGAATTTTAGGAAATTTTGGGAATTTCCTGCTGGATGGAATTTTGGGGAATTCTAGGAAAATTTTGGGAATTTCCTGCTGGATGGAATTTGGGCAATTTTAGGAAATTTTGGGAATTGCAGGAATTTTTGGGGATTTCCTGCTGGATGGAATTTTGGGGAACTTTAGGAAAATTTTGGGAATTTCTTGCTGGATGGAATTTTGGGGAATTTTTGGGAATTTCTTGCTGGATGGAATTTTGGGAATTTTAGGAAATTTTGGGAATTGCAGGAATTTTTGGGGATTTCCTGCTGGATGGAATTTTGGGGAATTTTAGGAAATTTTGGGAATTTCCTGCTGGATGGAATTTTGGGGAATTCTAGGAAATTTTGGGAATTGCAGGAATTTTGAGAGGATTTTTGGGAACGTAAAGAATTCCAGGAATTTCAGGAACTTTGGGAGTGTCAGGGGTGCTCAGGAATTTCAGGAATTTCAGGAATTTGGGGAATTTTTGGGAATTTTTGGGAATTTTTGGGAATTTTTGGGAATTTTGGGCATTGCAGGCTGCTGCAGGCTCGGCTGGAGCGGGAGGAGTTCGAGGAGGAGCTTCGGGAGCTCCAGGAGCGATTCCAGAACCGGAGCCACCCCCAGGAGCTGGGAAAGCTCCAGAAGGTGCCAAAATCTGGGAATTCTCACCCCAAAATTCTGGATTTTATTCCCTAAAATTCAAAATTTTATTCCGCAAAATTTAGGATTTTTAGAAAAAAAAAATCAGGATTTTCTCCTCAGAATTTGGGATTTTTTCTCATAAGAATTTCGATTCTTTTCCCCTAAAATATGGGATTTTTTCTCTGAAATCCAGGAATTCCCAGCCCAAAATCTAGGAATTCTCATCCCAAAATCTGTGAATTTCCAGCCCAAAATCCGGAATTCTCACCCCAAAATTCCAAATTTTATTCCACAAAATTCGGGATTTTATTCCCAAAATTCCGGATTTTGTTCCCCAAAAATTGAGATTTTAGTCCCCAAAATTTGGGATTAAAAAAAAAAAAAAAGCTTGGAATTTCCAGCCCAAAATCCAGGAATTCTCACCCCAAAATCCCGGAATTTCCAGCCCAAAATTCCGAATTTTGTTCCCCAAAATTTGGGATATTAGGAAGAAAAAAGAAGTTTTTCCCCTCAAAATTTGGGATTTTATTCCTGAAAATTTATGGGTTTATTCCCCAAAATTTGGGATCTTAAAAAAAAAAATTCTAATTTTTCCCACTAAAATTTGGGATTATTTCCCTCCAAATTTGGCCATTTTTCACCTAAAATTCAAGATTTTTTCCCCTAAAAGTTAGGATTTTATTCCCCAAAACTCAAGACTTTTATGCCAAAATTCTGGATATTTCTTCTCCAACCCTTGGGAATTTTCCCCCACAAAAATCAGGAATTTTTCCCCCATAAAATCCGGGATTTTATCCCCAAAATCTGAGATTTTTTTCCCCCAAAATCAGTGGGTTTTTTTCCCCAAAATGCCAATTTTTTTCCCAAAATTTCAATTTTTTTCCCCAGAATTTGGAAAATCTCCGGGAGGATCTGGAGAAGCTCCGGGGGGAGCGGGATGAGGCTGTGCAGGTAAGGGGGGAAATCCCAAAATTTTGGGGAATTTTGGGAATTTTGATGAATTTTTGGGGATTTTTGGGGAATTTTGGGTTTGGGATTCACTCATGATGAGCTCAGCCAAAATTATCCTGAAAAATTTGAAAGAATTCTTTTAAAAATCCCACAGGTATTCCCAACAAATTCCACAAAAATCCACCAAAAATTTCCTAAAAATTCCCCAAAAATCCTTTTTTTTTTTTTTTTTCCAAAATTTGGATTTTTTTTCCCCAGAATTTGGAAAATCTCCAAGAGGATCTGGAGAAGCTCCGGGGAGCGGAACAAGGCCGTGCAGGTGAGGGGAAATCCCAAAATTTGGGAATTTTGGGAATTTTTGGGATTTTGAGGTTGTGGATTCAATTGTGGTGGGCTCAGCCAAATTGTCCCAAAATTTAAAGAATTCCCCAAAAATTCCTCCAAAATTCTGAAAAAATCAACCCCAAAAATTCCACAAAAATCTCAAAATGTTCCAAAAATTCCCTAAAAATTTCCCCAAAATTTTACAAAAATTCCCGTTAAAATCAGCCAAAAATTCCACCAAAATTCTACAAAAAATTCCCCCAAAAAAAACCCCAAAAAATTCCCCCCAAAATTCCCCAAAACTCACCAAAAAATCAACAAAAAAATCCCCCAAAATTCCCTAAAAATCCCTCAAAAAATTACCCAAAAATTCCCTCAAAATTTCCAAAAACTCCTACAAAAATCAACCAAAAATTCCCCAAAGTTTTCCCAAAAATCCCACAAAAATCTCCTAAAAAACCCAAAAAATTCACCAATAATCCTTTAAAAATCACCCAAAATTCTCCAAAATTTCCACAAAAATCAACAAAAAATTCCAAAAAAATCCTACATAAATAAACTAAAAAATTTCCTAAAAATTCCCCAAAAATCCCTTTTTTTTCCCCTCCCAAAATTTGAGTTTTTTCCCCCAGAATTTGGAAAATCTCCGAGATGATCTGGAGAAACTCCGGGGGGAGCGGGATGAGGCCGTGCAGGTAAGGGGGGAAATCCCAAAATTTTGGGGAATTTTGGGGAATTTTGGGGAATTTTGAGGAATTTGGGGGTTTGGGATTTGCTCATGGTGGGCTCAGCCAAAATTGTCCTGAAAAATTTAAAGAATTCTTTAAAAATCAACCAAAAAAATTCCACAAAAATCAACTTAAAAATTCCCAAAATATCCCCAAAAAAATCAACCCAAAAATGCCCAAAAATCCTTTAAAAATCCCCAAAAAATTCCCAAAAAAATCCCCAAAAATCTTTTAAAAATCCCCAAAAATTCACCAAAATTGCTGCAAAAATTCCTTTTAAAAATCCTTTTTTTTCCCAGAATTTGGAAAATCTCAGGGAGGATCTGGACAAGCTCCGGGGGGAGAGGGATGAGGCTGTGAAGGTAAGAGAGGAAATCCCAAAATTTTGGGGGAATTTTGGGGAATTTTGAGTTTGGGATTCTCTCATCATGGGCTCATTTTAAATTCCCAAAAAATTCCCTAAAAAACCCACAAAAATTCCCCAAAATTTCCCCCAAAATTCCACAAAAATCTCACAAAAATTCTCCAAAATTCCCCAAAAAATCAACCCCAGAAATTCCACAAAGATCAACAAAAGAATTCCAAAAATATCCACAAAAATCCCCCCATAATCCAAAAAAATACCTAAAAATTCCCTCAAAATCAATGAAAAAATCCCCAAAAATCTCCCAAAAAATTCCCTCAAAATTTCCCCAACATCCCACAAAAATGCCACGAAAAATTCTCCAAAATGCCCTAAAAATCCCCCAAAAATCCTTAAATATTCCAAAAAAATCCCCAAAAAATCCCGAAAAATTCCCTTAAAATCAACCAAAAATTTCCCAAAAACCCTCAAAAATTCTCCAAAATTTCCACAATATTCTCAGAAAGTTCCCCGAAAAATCCACCACAAAAATCCCCAAAATCAGCAAAAAAATCACCAAAAAATCACTCAAAAAATCCCACAAAAATCCCAAAAAAATCCATAAAAATTCCCTGAAAATCAACCAAAAATTTCCCACAAACCCTCAAAAATTCTCCAAAATTTCCACAATATTCTCAAAACGTTTCCCCAAAAATCCACCACAAAAACCCCCAAAATCAGCAAAAAAATCTCCAAAAAATCACTCAAAAATTCCTCAAAAAATCCCACAAAAATCCCAAAAAAATCCATAAAAATTCCCTAAAAAATAACAAAAAAATTCCCCAAAATCCCAAATTTTCCCCAAATCCCCTCTGGGTTTTCCAGGCTCGGGTTTCTCTGGAATTGTCGCTGGAGGAGTCGGAACAGGCACGGAAAGTTCTGGAATCTTCCCTGGAGGAGTCGCGGGCTCAGAGAGAAAACCTGGAACGGCTCCAGGACAGAGTCAAGGAGTTGGAGGTGCTGAAACATCCCAAAATTCCCAAAATTCCCCTAAAAAATCCCCCAAAAAATAAAAAATCCCCCAAAAAATAAAATAATGAATCTCCCAAAATCCCCCAAAAAAGCAAAAAATCCCCCCAAAAAAGCAAAAAGTCAAAAATCTCTTAAAAATTCCCCAAAAATCAAAAAATCCTCCCAAAAAGCCCCAAAATCTTATAAAATCCCCCCAAAAATCCAAAATAATCGCTGAAAACATCCCCCAAAAAAGTCCCAAAAATTTTTAAAAACACAAAACACCAAAATTCTAAAAAAAAATTTTAAAAACCCCATAAAATCCTAAAAAATCCCAAAAAATCCCCCAAAAATCCTGAAAAAAAGCAAAAAATTCCATTAAAAAATTCCACAAAAAATTCCTAAAAAATCCTCAAAAAAAAATCCTCCAAGAAATCCCAAATCCCACAAAAAAACACAAAAAAAACCCTGAAAACAAAAAAAAAAGCCCCCAAACCCCTCCTGAAAAATGCCCAGAAAAATCCTAAAAAATCCCCAAAAATCCTAGAAAATCCCCAAAAAAATCCCCCAAAAATCCTAAAAAATTTCTTTTAAATCCCCCAAAAATGCAAAAATCCCAAAAATCCCGAAAAAAACCTAAAAAATCCCCAAAAATCCTAAAAAATCCAAAAATAAATCCTCAGTACTCCAAAAAAAAGCCCCCTGAACCCCCTGAAAATGCCAAGAAAAATGCCCAAAAAAATCCTCAAAAATCCTAAAAAAATCCCAAAAAACCCCCAAAAATTTTCCGTCAAAATGCCCCAAAAATCCTTTAAAATCCCGAAAAAAAATGCAAAAAAATCCGCAAAAAATTTGCAAAAATTTCTCAAAAACCCAAAAAAGCCCATAAACCCTTCTGAAAATGCCCAGAAAAATCCCCAAAAATCGTAAAACATCCCAAAAAATCCCAAAAAACCCCCAAAATTCCCCCAAAATGCCCCAAAAATCCTTTAAAATCCCCAAAAATCCCAAAAAATCCCAAAAAATCCTCAAAACCCAAAAAAGCCCCACAAACCCCCTGAAAATGCCCAGAAAAATGCTAAAAAATTTAAAAAACCCCCAAAATGCCCCAAAAACCTATAAAACCCCCCCAAAAAAGCAAAAAAATCCGCAAAAATCCCCCAAAATTCTAAACATTATAAATATTCTAAAAATCAAAAAACTCTTAAAAAAATCCAAAAGAATCCCAAAAAAATCCCAAAAAACCGCCCAAAAAATTCCCCCAAAATGCCCCAAAAATCCTTTAAAATCCCGAAAAAAAATGCAAAAAAACTGCTAAAAATCCTCCCAAAATTCTAAAAATTCTAAATAATCTAAAAAATAAAAAAAACCCCCCCAAAAATCCTAAAAAATAAAAAAAATCCCAAAAAAATCCCAAAAAACCTCCCAAAAATTTCCTCCAAAATCCTTTAAAATCCCGAAAAAAATGCAAAAAAATCCGCAAAAAATTTGCAAAAATTTCTCAAAAACCCAAAAAAAGCCCCGCAAACCCTTCTGAAAACGCCCAGAAAAATCCCCAAATCCCCAAATCCCAAATTTCCCCAAATTTCCCCCAAATCTGTGGCGCAGTCGGAGCGTTCGGCCCTGGCCGGGTCCCGGGACTCGCTGCAGCGGCGCCTGCGCGACGAGCGGCAGCGCCTCAGCCAAGAGGTCAGAGCCAAATTTGGGGATTTTCTGGCAATTTTGGGGGGAATTCCTGGGATTTGGGGTTTTTAGGGAATTTTAGGGTTTTTTAGGGGATTTCCATGGGATTTTGGGGGTTTTTAAAATGAAATTTTGGGGTTTTTCCATTGAATTCTCGGGCTTTTTAAATGGAATTTTGGGGGTTTTTTTGTGGAATGCTTAGGGGGGGTTTTTGGGATTTTTGGGGTTTTAGGGAATTTTGGGGGTTTTTTGGTGGGATTTCCATGGGATTTTGGGGTTTTAAAGTGAGAAATTTTGGTGTTTTTCCATTGAATTTCGGGGCTTTTTAAATGGAATTTTGGGGGTTTTTTGGGGAAATTTTGGGATTTTATGGAATTTTGGGGTTTTTTGGGGAAATTTTGGGGTTTTATGGAATTTTGGGGTTTTGGGAGAAAATTTTGGGGTTTTGGGGGAAATTTTGGGGGTTTTGGGGAAATTTTGGGGTTTTTCCATTGAAATTCGGGGCTTTTAAAATGGAATTTTGGGGTTTTGGGGGAAATTTTGGGGGTTTTATGGAATTTTGGGGTTTTGGGAGAAAATTTTGGGGTTTTGGGAAATTTTGGGGTTTTGGGGGAATTTTGGGGTTTTTGGGATTTTGGTTTTTTTGGGGAATTTGGGTTTTTTTAGTGGAATTTCTAATTTTTTACTTGAAATTTTGGGGTTTTTTTCACTGAATTTCTGGGAGGTTTTTTGTTTGGTTTTTTTGGGGTTTTTTTGTGGAATTCTGGGGATTTTGGGGGAATTTCCTGCAGTTCTGGGGGGTGTTTCTTGGGATTTGGGGTTTTTAGGGAATTTTGGTGTTTTTTAGAGGGATTTCTATGGGATTTTGGGGTTTTTAAAGTGAAATTTTTGGGGTTTTTTCCATTGAATTTCGGGGCTTTTTTAAATGGAATTTTGGGGGTTTTTGTGGAATGCTTGGGGAGTTTTGGGGTTTTGGGGTTTTTATGGAATTTTGGGGTTTTGGGGGAAAATTTTGGGGTTTTTTGGGATTTTGGGTTTTTTGGGAATTTGGGGTTTTTTAGTGGAATTTCTAATTTTTACTTGAAATTTTGGGGTTTTTCACTGAATTTCTTGGAGTTTTTTGTTTGTTTTTGCTTTTTTGGTTTTTGTGGAATTCTGGGGGTTTGGGGAATTTTGGGGGATTTTCCTGTAGTTCTGGGGATTTTGGGATTTTAGGGTTTTATGGAATTTTGGGGTTTTGGGGGAAATTTTGGGGGTTTTTGTGGAATTTGAGTTTTTTAGTGGAATTTCTTATTTGTTACTTGAAATTTTGGTGGTTTTTTTCACTTAATTTCTGGGAGGTTTTTTTTTTTGTCTGTGTGGAATTCTGAGGATTTTCCTCTTGAATTCTGGGTTATTTTCTTGCAGTCCTGAGTTTTTTTCCTGGAATTCCGGATTTTTTCACAAAAATTTGGGGTTTTTTTTCCCATGAAATTCCCAAATTCCCACTCTTAAAATTCCCAATTTTTTTTTTTTTTCTGAGCAGCTGGAGCAGATGACAACAGAATCCCAAATTTCCATGGCCTCACTCCGATCCCAGCTGGAAAAATTCCAGGAAAAATCCCAACGGGAACTTGAAAATTCCCAAAAAATCGCTCGAGAGCGCGAGGCCGAGGCGGGAAGATTCCAGGAAAATCTTGGAAAACTCCAGGATGAGGTTGGTGCATTTTTAATCCCAAATTCCAATCAAAAATATTTTAAAATTTTTTTGGAATTTTTTTTATCACTGAATAGAAAAAAATTGGGATTTTTTTGGGGAATTTTTTATACATGAAAATAAAAAAACTCGGATTTTTTGGGGATTTTTTAATCCCAAAATATTAAAAAAACTGGGATTTTTCTTGGAAATTTTTTATCATTGAATATAAAAAAAATTGGGATTTTTTGGGAATTTTTTTGTACCTGAAAAAAAAACCTCGGATTTTTTTGGGATTTTTTAATCCCAAAATATTAAAAAAAACTGGGATTTTTTTTTGTAATTTTCTATCCCTGAATACAAAAAAATGGGAATTTTTGGGGAGTTTTTGGGAATTTTGGGGAATTTTTGAGGGATTTTTAGTTAATTTTTTCGGAAAATTTTGGAATTTTGACGGAATTTTTTGCAATTTCTTATGGGTTTTTTTTTTAATTTTGGGGAAATTTGGAGTAATTTTTACCCGATTTTTGTGTGATTTTTTAAATCTTTTTTTTTTTATTTGGGGGATTTTTTTTGGTTGATTTTTTGGGAATTTCTTGGGAATTTTTTTTTGAATTTTCAGGATATTTTGGGAATTTTTTCCTGCAGGTTTCCAGACTGAAAGAAACCCTGCAGGAAATTCAGGAGGAGCAGGATGGGAAATTCTGGGGGAATTTTTCTGGAATTTTGGGGAATTTTGAGGAATTTTTGTTAATTTTTCGGAAAATTTTGGAATTTTTGACAGAATTTTTTCAATTTCTTATGGGATTTTTTTAATTTTGGGAAAATTTTGTGTAATTTTTAACTCGATTTTTGTGTGATTTTTAAAATCTTTTTTTTTTTTTTTTTTATTTGGGGATTTTTTTGGTTGATTTTTTGGGAATTTCTTGGGAATTTTTTTTTTAATTTTCAGGATTTTTTGGGGGAATTTTTTTTTGAATTTTCAGGATTGTTTGGGAATTTTTTCCTGCAGGTTTCCAGACTGAAAGAAGCCCTGCAGGAAATTCAGGAGGAGCAGGATGGGAAATTCTGGGCGAATTTTTCTGGAATTTTGCGGAATTTTTGAGGAATTTTTTGTTAATTTTTTCGGAAAATTTTGGAATTTTTGACAGAATTTTTTTCAATTTCTTATGGGATTTTTTTTAAATTTTGGGGAAATTTTGAGTAATTTTTACCCGATTTTTGTGTGGGTTTTTAATCTTTTTTTATTTGGGGGATTTTTTGGTTGATTTTTGGGAATTTCTTGGGAATTTTTTTTGAATTTTCAGGATTTTTTGGGAATTTGTTCCTGCAGGTTTCCAGACTGAAAGAAACCCTGCAGGAAATTCGGGAGGAGGGATGGGCTGCTGCTGGACAAGGAGCTGCTGCTGCAGAAATCCCAGGAGCTGGAACAGGAGCTGGAAAATGCAGACGAGCCCAGGAGGAACGAGCACGACATTCCAAAGCCCTGGAGGTGAGAATTCCCAAAAAAAAAAAAAAAAAATTTGGGAATATTCACTAAAAATTCACTTTAAAATTTGTCAAGCGGTCCTGAAAAAATCAGGAAATAAATTATGAAGTGTTTGCCCAAAGTTGTTGGGATTTTAAAAAATTTGCGTTAAAAAGTCAGAGAAAGTTCACAGAAAATTCTTCAAAAGGTTCCCAAAAAAATTCCCCAAAAATTCCCAAAAAATTCCTAGAAAATTTGGGAAAAATTTACAATGAATTCACAGAAAATGCCAAAAAAATTCCCCCCAAAATTCCCAGAAAATTTGGAAAAAACTCACAGAAAATTACCCCCAAAAATTCCCGGAAAATTCCCCAAAAAATCCAAAAATGTTCCCAGAAAATTTGTAAAAATTCACAAAAAATTCCCCAAAAATTCCTAAAAAATATGAAAAAAATTCTCTGGGTATTCCTAAAAAATCACCAGAAATTCAAAAAAATTCCCAAAAAATTCTCAAAAAATTCCAAAAACTTCTCAAAAAATTCTCAAAAAACTTCCAGAAAAATACCAGAAATTCCCAGAAAATTCTCAAAAATATCCCCAAAAATTCCCCAAAAAAATCCTAAAAAAATTGCAGAAAAATCCCAAAAAATTCCCTAAAAATTCCCAGAAAATTTGTAAAAAATTCCCAAAAATACGACAGAAATTCTGTGGAGTTTTTGAAAAAAATCACCAGAAATCCAAAAAATATTCCCAAAAAATTCTCAAAAAATTCCAAAAAATTCTCGAAAAAATTCCAGAAATATCCCCAAAAAATCCCTAAAAACTCCCGGAAAAGTCTCAAAAAAATCCCCCCAAAAAATCATTAAAAATTGCAGAAAAATCCCCCAAAATTCCCAGAAAATTCTCAAAAAAATTCCCAAAAACTGCCCAAAATTCCCCTACAATTCCCTCCCATCCCTTTCCCTTTGGAATTCTGGGGTTTTCCTGCCGTTTTCCCAATTTTTGGGAATTTTTCAGGACAAATCCAAGCGCCTGGAGCTGGAGCTGGACGAGGAGAGGAACTCGCTGGAGCTGCTGAGTGAGAGGGTGACACGGAGCAGGGAGCAGGTGAAAATCTGGGAATTTGGGAATTTCGGAATTCTGGGAATTCTGGGAAATTTGAGGGATTTTTTAGGAAATTTTTTGGCATTGTTTCAGGATTTTGGGAATTTTTTGGGGAATTTTTGAGGATTTTTTTTAATTTTCTGTGAATTTTTAGGCAATTTTTCTGGGATTTTCAGGGATTTTTTTGGGGAATTTTTCAGGAAGTTTTTTTGTAATTTTTGGGGAATTTTCTGAGAATTTTGGGGGGGTGTCATGAATTTTTGGGGATTTATTTTGTGGGGTTTTTTGTGGAATTTTCTGCTAATTTTTTGGGATTTTGGAGGAATTTTCTGGGAATTTTGGGGGGATTTTTTTGGGAACTTTTGATGGAAATTCATGGAAAAATAATGGAAAGATCCATGAAAAGCCCTGGAAATCTGTGGGAAAATCCATGAAAATCTGTGAAAATCCACAGAGAATCAATGGAGAATCTGTGGAAAATCATGGAAAATTCCAGAAAAGCCATAGAAAATTCCTGGAATTCCTGGAAATCCCCAAAAATTCCCGGATTTTCTGTGTTTTTATTCCCAGATTGAGCAGCTGAGGGCGGAGCTGCTCCAGGAGCGTTCGAGCCGCCAGGACCTGGAATGTGACAAATCCTCCCTGGAGAGGCAGGTGAGGAAATCTGGGAAAAATCCCTGGGAATTCCTGGGGAAATCCTGGAAAAAAATCCTGGGAAAAATTGTGGGAAAATTCCAGAAAAATCCCGGGAAAATCCCAGGAAAAACAGTGGGAAGATTCCAGGAAAATAAAAAAAAATCCTGGGAAATCCTGGGAAAATCCCGGGAAAAACCTGGAAAAATCCTGGAAAAAAACCTGGAGAAATCCTGGAGAAATCTCAGGAAAATCCTGAAAAAGCCTGAGAGAAAGTTCAGGGAAAGTCCAATGAAAATCCTGGGAAAATGTTGGGAAAATCCTGGAAAAGTAATCCTGGAAAATTCTGGTAACATCCCGGGGAAAACCTGGAAAAAATCGTGGAAAAATCATGGGAAAATACCAAGAAAATCCTGGGAAAAAAAACTGTGGAGAAAACCTGAGAAAATCTTGGAATGTTCTGGAAAAATCCTGAGAAAATCTTGGGAAAATCCTGGAAAAAAATCACAAAGAAGTCCCAGAAAAATCACAGAAAAAAATCCTGGGAAGATCCTGGGGAAATCCTGGGAAAAGCTTGGAAAAATCCCAGGAAAAATCCTAGAAAAATTCTGGGGAAAGCTCAGGAACATCCAGGGAAAAATCCTGAGAAAATCCAGGAAAAATTGTGGAAAATCCTGGGAAAATCCCAGAAAATATCAGGAAAATCCCAGAAAAAATCTTGGGAAAATGCTGGGGAAATCCTGGGAAAAGCCTGGAAAAATCCCAGGAAAAATCCTAGAAAAATTCTGGGGAAAGCCCAGGAAAATCTTGGGAAAAATCCTGAGAAAATCCAGGAAAAATTGTGGAAAATCCTGGAAAAATCTCAGGAAAATTCAGAAAAAATCCTGAAAAATCCCAGAAAAAATCCTGGGAAAATTCTGGGAAGTTTCTGGGGAAATCCTGGGGAAATCCTGGAAAAATGCAGGAAGATGCAGTGAAATGTGGGGATGTTGCAGAACAAGGAGCTGCGCTCCCGGCTGGCGGCGGCCGAGGGGCAGCAGAGACCCGGGAGCGGCCGCAGCTCCCAGCTGGAGGCGCGGCTGGAGGAGCTGCAGGAGCAGCTGCAGGGCGAGGAGAGGTACGGGGGCAAATCCCAAATCCCCAAATCCCAAATTTCTGAAATCCCAAATCCCCAAATTCCCAAATCCCCGATTTCCCGTATTTCTAAAATCCCAAATCCCCAAATCCCAAATTTCTGAAATCCCCAAATTCCCAAATCCCCAAATCCCGAAATTCCCAAATCCCAATTTCCCGTATTTCTGAAATCCCAAATCCTGAAATCCCAAATTTCTGAAATCCCCAAATTCCCAAATCCCCAATTTCCCGTATTTCTGAAATCCCAAATCCCGAAATCCCCAAATTCCTGAAATCCCCAAATTCCCAAATCCCCAAATTCCCAAATCCCCGATTTCCCGTATTTCTGAAATCCCAAATCCCCAAATCCCAAATTTCTCAAATCCCCAAATTCCCAAATCCCCAAATCCCAAAATTACCAAATCCCCGATTTCCCGTATTTCTGAAATCCCAAATCCCGAAATTACCAAATTTCTCAAATCCCAATTTTTTCCAATCCCAAATTCTCAAATTTCTCAAATCCCAAATCCTCAAATCCTAAAGTTTTCCAATCCCAAATTCCCAAATTTCTCAAATCCCAAATTTCTGAAATCGCAAATCCCAAATCCCCAAATTTCTGCAATCCCAAATCACCAAATTCCCAAATCCCAAATTTCTGCAATCCCAAATTCCCAAATCCCCAAATTCCCGTATTTCTGAAATCCCAAACCCCCAAATTCACAAATTTCTCAAATCCCAAATTTTTCCAATCCCAAATTCCCAAATCCCAAATTCCCAAATTCCCAAATTTCTGCAATCCCAAATTCCCAAATCCCCAAATTTCTCAAATCCCCAAATCCCAAATTTCTCAAATCTCAAATCCTTGAATCCCCAAATTTCTACAATCCCAGATCCCAAATTCCCTAATTTCTCCAATCCCAAATCCTCAAATCCCAAATTCCCAAATTTCTGCAATCCCAAGTCCCCAAATCCCAAATTTTTCCAATCCCAAATTCTCTAATTTCTCAAATCCCAAATCTCCAAATCCCCAAATCCCGAAAGTCCCAAATCCCCAAATTCCAAAATTTCTCCATTCCCCAATTCCCAAATTTCTCAAATCCCAAATCTTTCAAATCCTAAATTTCTCCAATCCCAAATTCCCATATCCCCAAATTTCTCCAATACCTAATTCCCAAATCCTTTCAATCCCAAATTTCTTCATAAAAGCCATTTAAAAAATCCTAAAAAACCCTTTAAAAATCCATAAAAATCCTTGAAAAATCCTTAAAAAACCCATTAAAAAATCTGTAAAAAATCTTATAAAAATCCATAAAAGCTCTTTAACAATCCCTAAAAATATCACAATTAAATAATTAATGAAATTAAATGAAATTAATTAATTTTTCCAGGGAGAAGAGCGCGCTGCTGTCGTCCAGCCGGAAGCTGGAGCGGCGGCTGAAGGAGCTGCAGCTGCAGATGGACGAGGAGAGGCAGAGCAGCAGCAGCCAGAGGGACCAGGTGGGCTGGGGTGGAGCCCGAAAAAATTTGGGAAAATCTGGGAAAAATGCAGGAAAAATTTGGAGAAAATCTGGGAAAAGTCTGGGGAAAATTCGGGGAAAATCTATGGAAAATTTGGGAAAAATCTGGGAAAAAAACTGGGGAAAATTCGGGAAAGAGCCAGGATTGGGAATGGGATTGATCCCAAAAAATCGTGGAAAAATTTGGGATTGGGGATGGGATTGATCCCAAAAAATCTGGGAAGAATTTGGGGTTGGGGCTGGGATTTATCCATGGGCAATCCAGGAAAATATCCAGGAAAAATTTGAGAAAATCTGGGAAAGTCCAGGATTGGGGATGGGAGTTATCCAGGGAAAATCTGGGAAAATATCTGGGAAAATCTGGGAATAATTTGGGATATGGGCTGGGATTTATCCAGGAAAAATCTGGGAAAAATCCAGGGAAAATCTGGGGAAATTTAGGGAGCAATGTGGGGAAAATTTGGGAGAAATCTGGGGAAAATTTGGGATTGGGGATGAGATTTATCCCAAAAAATCTGGGAAGAATTTGGGATTTATTCATGGACAATCCAGGAAAATATCCAGGAAAAATTTGGGGAAATCAGGGAAAAATCTGGGAAAAATCTAGAATTTGGAGTTGGATTTATCCTGGGGAAAAATCCATTATTGGGACTGTGATTTATCCAGGAAAATCAGGGAAAAATCTGGGAAAAATCCGGGAAAATCTGGGAGAAAATTAGGTGAAAAATCAGGGAAAAATCTGGGAATTCTGGGAAAAATCTAGGGAAAATCTGAGAGAAAATTACCTTAAAAATCCAAAAAAATTCCCTAAAAACCCAATGATTAAGGTGATTCCCAAACCCCAAATCCCAAATCCCGAATCTTTTTTGGGATGTGGGAATTCCCAACTGAACCTCGCGGGTGAAGGCGCTGAAGCGGCAGCTGGACGAGGCCGAGGAGAAATCGGCGCTTGGAAGCGCCGGAAAAAATTCAGAGGGAGCTGGAGGAGCAGCAGGAGCTGAACGAGAGCAGCTCCAGAGGCGCCCTCAAGGCCAAGGAGAAGGAGGCCTGGTAAGAGGGAATTCCAGGGGAAATTCCCAAAATTCCGTGGGAAAAGTCCCAAAATTCCATGGGAAATGAGGCGTGGGAAGGGAATTCCAGAGGAAATTCCCAAAATTCCATGGGAAAAATTCCTAAATCCATGGAAAAGGAGACCTGGGAATTCCAGAGGGAGATTCCCAAAATTCTATGGGAAATGAGGTATGGGAAGGGAATTCCAGAAGGAAATTCCCAAAATTCCATGGGAAAGGAAATCTGGGAATTCCAGAGGGAAATTCCCAAAATTCCATTGGAAAGGGAGACCTGGGAATTCCAGAGGGGAAAATCCCAAAATTCCATGGAAAAGGAGACCTGGGAATTCAGAGGAAATTCCCAAAATTCCATGGAAAAGGAGACCTGGGAATTCCAGAGGGAAATTCCCAAAATTCCATGGGAAAAATTCCTAAATCCATGGAAAAGGAGACCTGGGAATTCCAGAGGAAATTCCCAAAATTCCATGGGAAAAATTCCTAAATCCATGGAAGGAGACCTGGGAATTCAGAGGAAATTCCCAAAATTCCATGGGAAAAGGTCTTAAATCCATAGAAATTCCCACCTGGAAAACCCCAACATTCCATGGGAAAAAAATCCTAAATCCATGGAAAATTTCCTAAATCCATGGAAAAGGAGGCCTGGGAAGTGGGTGGAAAATTCCAGAAAATCCATGGAAAAAGATGGGAATTCCATGGAAAGGGGCAAGAATTCCATGGAAAAGGCCAGAAAATCTATGGAAAAAGATGGGAATTCCATGGAAAAAAAATGGGAATTCCATGAGAAAAGATGGGAATTCCATGGAAAAAAAATGGGAATTCCATGAGAAAAGATGGGAATTCCATGAAAAAAGATGGGAATTCCCTGGAAAAAGGGCAGGAATTCTATGGAAAAGGGCGGGAATTCCCTGGAAAAAGGGCAGGAATTCTATGGAAAAGGGCTGGAATTTTATAGAAAAATATGGGAATTCCATGAAAAAGGGGAGGAATTCTATGGAAAAAAGATGGGAATTCCATGGAAAAGGGCGGGAATTCTATGGAAAAGGGTGGGAATTCCATGGAAAAGGGCGGGAATTCCATGAAAAAAGATGGGAATTCCATAGAAAAGGGCGGGAATTCTGTGGGAAAAGGGCAGGAATTCCATGGAAAAGGGCGGGAATTCCATGGAAAAGGGCAGGAATTCCATGAAAAAAGATGGGAATTCCACAAAAAAGGGCGGGAATTCTATGGAAAAGGGCGGGAATTCCATTGAAAAAATATGGGAATTCCATGGAAAAGGGTGGGAATTCCATGGAAAAGGGTGGGAATTCTGTGGGAAAAGGGAGAGAATTCCATGGAAAAGGGCAGGAATTCCATGAAAAAAGATGGGAATTCCATGAAAAAAGATGGGAATTCCATGGAAAAAAGATGGGAATTCCATGGAAAAGGGCAGGAATTCTATAGAAAAAAGATGGGAATTCCACAGAAAAGGGTGGGAATTCTGTGGGAAAAGGGCGGGAATTGCACAGAAAATCCTGGAATTCCATGGAAAAGGATGTGAATTCCACAGAAAAGGGCGGGAATTCCGTGGAAAATCCTGTAATTCTGTGGGAAAAGGGCGGGAATTCCGTGGAAAAGCAGGCGTTGTTCCGGCAGGCGCCGCGCCGTGGACTCGGCGCTGCAGGAGGAGCCGCTGAGCTCGGACGAGGAATTCGGCTCGGCCTCCATCGCCTCCCTGCTGAGCGAGGCCAAGCTGCAGGCCAGCTCCTGCTGAGGAACCGGCAATTCCCAACATTCCCAAAATTCCGGGAATGCTGGGAATGCCAGAGCCGCGATCGAGGCCGGGATCAGCTCCAGGATCAGCTCCGGGATGGGATTCGGGATCAGTTCCAGGATTGGTCCCAACCTGGGATCAATTCTGGATCAGCCGCCTCCTGCTGAGGAGCCGGCAATTCCCAACATTCCCAAAATTCTGGGAATGCTGGGAATGCCAGAGCCGCGATCGAGGCCGGGATCAGCTCCAGGATCAGCTCCAGGATGGGATTCGGGATCAGTTCCAGGATTGGTCCCAACCTAGGATCAATTCTGGATCAGCCGCCTCCTGCTGAGGAACCGGGAATTCCCAACATTCCCAAAATTCCCAAAATTCCGGGAATTCTGGGAATGCCAGAGCCGTGATCGAGGCCGGGATCAGCTCCAGGATCAGCTCCGGGATTGGTTCCAGGATCGGTCCCAGCCTGGGATCAGTTCTGGATCAGCCAGCTCCTACTGAGGAACTGAGAATTCCAGAATTCCCAGAATTCCGGGAATGCTGGAGCCGCGATCGAGGCTGGGATCAGCTCCAGGATCAGCTCCAGGATTGGATCTGGAATCAGTTCCAGGATTGGTCCCAGCCTGGGATGGGTTCTGGATCAACCACTTCCTGCTGAGGAAACTGGAATTCCAGAATTCCCAAAATTCTGGGAATTCTGGAGCTGGGATCAAGGCTGGGATCAGCTCCGGGATTGGATCTGGGATCAGCTCCAGGATTGGTCCCAGCCTGGGATAGGTTCTGGATCAGACACCTCCTGCTGAGGAAACTGGGAATGCTGGAATTTCCAAAATCCCGGAATTCTGGCTGGGATCAGCCCAAGGATGTGGCTGCTCCATCGGGAATTTTCTGGAATTTTCTGGGATTTCCTGGGGACACCTTGGAGGAATTCCAGGAATTTTGATTTCCAATCCTTTCCCTTGGGCTTCTCCAGAAGGTGTTGGGAATAAAATCCAGCAGTTTGAGGGCAGAGGGGTCTGGAATTTTTGGGAATTCTGAGTGGGAATTCTTGGGAGATCTCAGAAATTTGTGGGGGAATTTTTGGGGAATTTTTGGTGGGCTTTTGGGAATTCTGGGGTGGGATTTGGGAATTCTCGGGTGGGAATTTTGGGAAATCACAGGAATTTATGGGGGGGGAATATTTGAAAATTCTGGGTGGGGATTTTTGGGAATTCTGAGTGGGAATTTTCAGTAATTTTTGGGAATTCTGGGTGGGAATTCTTGGGAATTCTGGGTGGGAATTTTCGGGAATTTTTGGGAATTCTAGGTGGGAATTTTCGGAAATTCTGGGCAGGAATTCGTGGGAAATCTCAGGAATTTGAGGGAGGAATTTTTGGGAATTCTGGGTGGGAGTTCTCAGGAATTCTGGGTGGGAATCCTTGTGTATTCTCAGGAATTCTCTGGGGAATTCTCGGCAATTCTGGCTGGCAATTTTTGGAAAATGTCAGGAATTTGTGGGGGAATTTTTGGGAATTTTGGGCGGGAATTATTGAGGAATTCTCGGGTGACACCGCGGTGTCCCCAGCAGGTGGCACCAGAGCCGCGTCTGTCCCCTGCGGTCACTTTGTCACTTTGTGGTCGCCACGCCCGATGTCCCCAAAAATGCCACCCCCGATGTCCCCGAGTGTCCCCACCCAGGAAGGGCCGTGCCCGGTGCCACCCCCGTGCCCACGCAGGTGTAACCGCGATGTCCCCACAGGGTGGCACCGATGTCACCCGATGTCACCGCGCGGTCACCGCCCAGGAAGGGCCGTGCCCGGTGTCCCCAAAAATGCCACCGCTGCCACCCCTGATGTCCCCAAGTGTCCCCACCCAGGAAGGGCGGTGCCCGGTGTCCCCAAAAATGCCACTCTGGTGTCCCCTGGTGTCACCTGTGCCACCCCCGTGCCTCAGTTTCCCCCGAGCTTTGGAGACAGAGAATTCCCCAATCCCGGGAATTCCCCGAAATTCCTCCAGAAATCCCAAAATTCGCGGGAATTCCGCTGTGCCACCCTCCCCAGGGATGTCCCCAAGGTGTCCCCAAGGTGTCCCCAAGGCTCTGGAGTGACCTGGCACAGGCTTGGGGTGACCTGGCACAGATTTGGGGACACGCCCAGAGTGTGACACTGGCACGGCTCAGGTCCCCCTTGGCACAGCCTGGCCCAGTTTTATCCCAATTTTATCCCAATTTTTGCACATTTTTAATCCCACTTTAATTCTAATTTAACCCCAATTTTGTCCTAATTTTGTCCCAATTTTATCTCAATTTTACCCAAATTTCCCCCTAATTTGCCTCCATTTTTATACCACTTTTATCCAATTCTATCCCATTTATATCCCAATTTTATCCCAATTCCCCCCCACTTTTATCCCTCTTTTAACCCATTTTTGTCCCAATTTTATCCACTTTTATCCCCTTTTTTCCCACGTTCACCCCACTTTCACCCCAATTTTATCCCAATTTTTGCCCACTTTTCCCCCACTTTCTCCCCACTTTTCTCCTATTTTATCCCAATTTCTCCCCAGTTTTATCCCAATTTTTGCCCACTTTTCCCTCGATTTTCCTCATTTTTATCCCAATTTTGCCCCAATTTCATCCCAATCTTTCCCACTTTTATCCCAATTTTCCCCACTTTTATCCCAATTTTCCCCACTTTTCTCCCAATTTTTTCCTCATTTTTATCCCAATTTTTCCCCAATTTTATCCCGTTTGGGGGCGTGGCCCCACCGCTCACCCTTTATTAGCCATGACCAAATATGGGCATAAGCCAAGCGATGGGGCGTGGTCAACTTACCTGTCAATCACAGAGAGGGCGTGGCCAAACACTGAAGGAACACGGCCAATCAAGCTGTCAATCACGGGGGGGGGGGGCGTGGCCAAAATCATGAGGGAACGCGGCCAATCAAGCTGTCAATCACAGATGGGGCGTGACCAATCCCCTGAGGGGCGCTGTCAATCACAGAGGGGGCGTGGCCCAGCCCCACCCAAACAACCCGCGCTGTTTTGTGGGCGTGGCCAGAGTGGGCGTGGCCACCTGCCTCAGGTGAGGCGGAAGTGGCGGCGGGGCCATGAACGGGCTCCAGGGCTGGGCCGCGCTCCCGGAAATCGCGGTAAGAACCCCCCCGAATTCCCCAAAAATTCCCAAATCCTTCCCTAAAAATTCCTTAAACTTTTCCCCTCTCACAAAATTCCAGGATCTTCCCTCCAGAATTCCGGGATTTTCCCTCAGAATTCCGAGATTTTCTCCTCAGAAGTTCCCGGCCCTCTGTTTTGTTTCTTCCGGGAACTCCCGGCGGTTTTTTTTCCCGCTTTGGAACACCGGAAATTCACGAATTTTCCCAAAAAATTTGGGATTTCTCCCTTAAAAACTTCATGATCGCTTTCCTAAAATTCTTGGATCCTCTTCCCAAAATTCCCCCAAAATTCCCGGGTCTGTCTTTTCCCAAATTCCCGGAGCTCTCGGGATCTTCCCGCCCTCCTGGGAGGAGTTTGGGGATCCCAAATCCTTTGCAGTTCCCAAATCATTTCCCAAAATTCCCAAATTTTTCCCAAAATCCCCCAAGATCCCTCCCCAAAATTCCCTCGGGTCCTTCCTGTCCCGAATTCCCAAAATTCCAGGAATTCCTGGAATTTTTTCTCCTTCCTGGAGCGACTTTTAGGGATCCCAAATCCCTTTGGAATTCCCGGGACCACTCTCCAGATTCCTAAATTTTTCCCAAAATCTTCTCGGGACCCCTCCCTAAAATTCCCTCCTTTCCCAAATTCTCGAAATTCCCGGAATTCCTGGAATTTTTCCCCTTCCTGGAGCGATTTTTGGGGATTCCCAAATCATTTTGGAATTCCCAAATCCTTCCCAAAATTCCGGGAATTTCAGGAATTTTGGGAATTTGGGACAGGAGGATCCCAGGGGAATTTGGGGGAGGAGTCCTGGGGGGATTTTTGGAAAAAATTTGGGAATCTGGGGAAAAATTTGGGAATTTGGGGAGGGGTCCTAGGAATTCCAAAGGGATTTGGGATCCCCAAAATTACTCCAGGAAGGGGAAAAATATTGGGAATTTCGGAATTTGGGAAAAGAGGGAATTTGGGGGAAATCCCTGAGGGGATTTTGGGGAAAATTTGGGGAAAATTGTGGAATTTTGGGAGGATTTGGGGTTGGAGTTTTGGGATTCCTTTTTTTCACCAGGATTTTGGGATTCCCAAAATTCCCATTCCTGGTGAATTCCCCTCCCCCCAAAAAAAAAAAAAAAAAAAGCTTGGAATTAAAAAGTTAGGGAATGAAAATTTGGGAAATTTGGGAATTTTTTCCAGCAGGAGCCCGAGCATGAGGCGCCCCTGGAATTCCCGGAATTCCCGGAATTTCCCAGCCTGGAAAACTCACCTGGATCCCTGGAAAATTCTGGAGGGAGCCCCAAATCCACCTGGAATCCTGAGGTGAGTCCTGGAATTTTTGGAAAATTCCCAAAAAAACCTGGATCTGGAATTGCTGGATTTTTTTTCCTGGATTTATCCTAATTATTTAGGAGATTTTTCCTGGATTTATTTCTGAATTTATCCCAGATTTTTATGGGATTTTCCTGATTTTCTGGGATTTTTCCTGCATTTATCCCAAATTTTTCTGGGATTTTTCTGGATTTATTCTAAATTTTCATGGGATTTTTCCTGGATTTATCCCAAATTTTCATGGAATTTTTCCTGGATTTATTTCTGGATTTATCCCATATTTTCATGATTTTTCCTTGATTTATCCCAGATTTTTATGGGATGTTTCCTGGATTCATCCCAGATTTTACGAGATTTTTCGTGCATTTATTCCAAATTTTTATGGGATTTTTCCTGGGTTTTTCCTGCATTTATTCCAAAATTTTATGGGATTTATCCTGGATTTATTCCACATTTTTTTCTGATTTTTCCTGGATTTATCCCAGATTTTTATGGGATTTTTCGAGGATTTTTCCTGGATTTATCCCAAATTTTTATGGGATTTTTCTGGGATTTTTCCTGCATTTATTCCAAAATTTTATGGGATTTATCCTAAATTTATTCCACATTATTTTCTGTTTTTTCCTAGATTTATCCCAGATTTTTATGGGATTTTTTTAGTGGATTTATCCCGGATTTTTCCTGGATTTATTCTGAATTTTTATGGGATTTTTCCTGGATTTATCCCAAATTTTTATGGAATTTTTCATGGATTTCTCCCAGATTTTCCCTGTTTTTCCCATTTTTTCCAGGAGGTGGTTCCAGTTCTGAGGCTGCGCCTGCCCCGAGACCCCCCCGGGGAGCCCCGGCCCAAACAGAAGGTGAGGAAAAAAAAAATGGGAATTTGGGGAAAAAATGGGAATTTTGGGGGAAAAAAAAGAAAATTTGGGGGAGAAAAATGTGAATTTTTGGGGGGAAGATTGGGTATTTGGGGATGAAATGGGAATTTTTTTAGGGAAAACAGGAATTTTGGGGATGCAATGGAATTTGGAGGGAAAATTTGAGAATTTGTGGGGGGGAGTGAGGAAGGAATTTTTCCCTGAAAATCCTGGGATTTTTTCCCTACAAATCTGGGATTTTTGGGACAATTCCTGCCCTGAGGGTGGCAAATCCCAATTCTGGGTTTTTCCTGGACTTTTTTTGCCCAAAATTTCATCTTTTTTCCCCAAAGCCGGTGGGCAGAGCCTTCGCCATGGTGGCCAAAAGGTCAGATGGGAATTCCTTGGCCTCAGAATGTGTCAAATCCAAGGATGGAGATGAGGAGATCATCAAGGTAAAAAGTCTGCAAAATTCCACAAAAAAATTCCCAAAAAATAGTGCCCAAATTCCATAAAAATCCCACAAAAATTCCCAAAAAATTCCACAAAAATTCCCAAAAAATTCCACAATAATTCCACAAAAAATCCATAAAAATCGACAAAAATTCCACAAAGATTCCCAGAAAATTCTGTAAAAATTAAACAAAAATTCCCACCAAAAATTCATTTAAATTCCACAAAAATTCCACCCAAAAATTGACAAAAATTCCCCCAAATTCCCAAAAAACTCCCACAAAATTCCACAAATTCCACAAAAATTCCCACAAATATTCCCAAGAAATTCCCCAAAATTTCCATAAAATTTCTATTAAATTTCCATTTAAAATTCAATTTAAAATTCCACAAAATTCCCACAAATATTCCCCAAAAAATTCCCACCAAAAGTTTCCTTAAAATTCCTAAAAAATTTCCTTGGGGACAACACAGGTGAGGAAACTCCTCCCAAAAAACCCAGGAAAATTCAAATTTCACAGGAAAATCCAAATTTTATGGGGAAATTCAGGGCTGGAAAATTCCAGGAAAATTCCCAGGAATCCCAAATTCCAAAAGATTCCCAAAATTTCCCAAAAATTCCCACATTTTTTGTCTCATTCCAGGTTTATCTCAAGGCTCGTGCTGACCATGAGGAGCCGGTGACACAACTCAAGAGCGAAGTCCGGCACATCCAGGAGGTGAAAAAATTCCCAAAAATTCCACAGAATTCCAAAAAATTCCACAGAGTTCCCAAAATTTCAGAGAATTCCCAAAATTCCCTAGTTTTCCTACAAAATTCCCATAAAATCCCCCTAAAATTTTCCCCAAATTCCACCAAAATTCCCTCAAAATCCACCCAAAATTCCCTAAAATTCTCCCCCAAAATTCCCTCAAAATCCCTCCAAAATTTTCCCAAAATTTTCCCAAAATTCCCTCAAAATCCACCCAAAATTCCCTCAAAATCCACCCAAAATTCCCTAAAATTCTCCCCCAAATTTTCCCCAAAATTCCCTCAAAATCCCTCCAAAATTTTCCCAAATTCCAATGAAATTCCCCTTAAAATTCCCCAAAAAATTCCCACAAAATTCCCTAAAATTCTCTCCCAAAATTTCCCCAAATTTTCCCAAAATTCCCTCAAAATCCCCCAGGTTTTTTCCCAGATTTTCCCAAAAATTCCCCAAAAATTTTCCCCAAAAATATTTCCCAAATTCCCTCAAAATTCCCAAAAAATTCCCCAAAAATTTTCTCAAATTTCCCTCAAAATTTCCCAAAAATCCCCTCAATTTTTTCCCCAAATTTCCTCAAATCCCCCCCAAAAATTCCCCCAAAACCCAAAATTTTTAAATTTTAATTTAATTAAATTTCCCCTTTTTCTTTCCCATTTATTCCCTTTTTTTCTCCTCTCCTTTATCCCAAAAATTCCCAAATACTCTGAAAATTCCCAAAATAAAAAAAAATCCCAAATTTTCCATTTTTTCCCTTCCATTTTTCCCAGGCTGGGAGTGCCCTGAAAAAACTCCGGGAAGATTTGAGCACCAAACTCCAAACCCGGACGGAATTCCAGGAATTCCGGGAATTTCGGGAATTTCGGGAATTTCGGGAAATCCAGGAGAGCTCAGAGGTAAAAAAAATTGGGAATTATCAAAATTCCCAAATTTTGAGTGTGAAAAATGTGAAAAATTCCCAATTTTTTTTGGTGGAAAAAGGAGGAAAATTCCAATTTTGGGGTGGGAAAATTCCCATTTTTTGGGTGGAAAAATGGGAAAAGTTCCCAATTTGTTGGGTGTGAAAAATGGAAAAATTCTCAATTTTTTTGAGGAATAAATGGGAAAATCCCCAATTTTTTGGGTGGAAAAATTCTAATTTTTAAGAGGGAAAATTCCCCATTTGTTTTGATGGGAAAAGGGGGAAAATTCCCAAATTTTGGGTGGAAAAATGGGGAAATTTCTCAATGTTTTGACGGAAAAAGGAGGAAAATTCTAATTTTTGGGAGGGCAAATTCCCAATTTTTTGAGTGGAAAAATGGGGAAAATTCCCAATTTTTGGTTGTGAAAAACAAAAAATTCCCTTTTTTGCGGGAAAATTTCCCAATTTTTTGGTGGAAAAAGGGGAGAAAATTCCCAATTTTTGGGTCTATTTTGGGCCATTTGGGTCCATTTTGGGACATTTTGGGTTCATTTGGGGCCATTTTGGGCCATTTTGGGCCATTTGGGTCCATTTTGGGACATCTTGGCTCCATTTTGGGGCCGTTTTGAGACATTTTGGGTCCAATTGGAGGCGTTTTGGGTCCATTTTGGGCCATTTGGGTCCATTTTGGGTCCATTTAGAGCCATTTTGGGTTCATTTTGGGCCATTTGGGTCCATTTTGGGGCCATTTTGAGACATTTTGGGTCCATTTGGAGCCATTTTGGGGCCATTTGGGGCCATTTTGGGGCCATTTTGAGACATTTTGGGTCCATTTGGAGCCATTTTGGGGCCATTTGGGGATATTTTGGGGACATTTTGGGTCCATTTGGAGCCATTTTGGGCCGTTTTGGGACATTTTGGCTCCATTTTGGGTCCTTTTGGGTCCATTTTGGGCCATTTTGGGCCATTTTGAGTCCATTTTGGGACATTTGGGGACATTTTGGGCCGTTCCCACAGGAGGAGGCCCCGAGGCTCCTGCGGAGGCTCCAGGAGGCAGAAAAGCGGCACCAGCTGGAGCGGGAGAGCTTCGAGGTAAGAATTCCCAGATTTTTTTAGGATTCCCATGGAATTCCCAGGCTCCTATTCCTGTTTTTTTTGGGGGGGATTCCCATGGAATTCTGGGCTCCCATTCCCAGATTTTTTGGGGGATTCCCATGGAATCCTGGTCTCCCATTCCCATGTTTTATTTGAGATTCCCATGGAATTCCGGGCTCCCATTCCTAGATTTTTTTTTTTTTGAGATTCCCATGGAATTCAGGGCTCCCATTCCCAGATTTATTTTTTTGGGATTCCCATGGAATTCTGGGCTTCCATTCCCAGATTTTTCTTGTGGATTCCCATGGAATTCTGGGCTCCCATTCCCAGATTTTTTTTTTGAGATTCCCATGGAATTCCAGGCTCCGCTCCCAGATTTTTCTTGTGGATTCCCATGGAATTCCGGGCTCCCATTCCCAGATTTTTTGGGGATTGCCATGGAATTCCAGGCTCCCATTCCCAGATTTTTTTTTGGGATTCCCATGGAATTCTGGTCTCCTATTCAAGGTTTTATTTGGGATTCCCATGGAATTCCGGGCTCCCATTCCCAGATTTTTCTTGTGGATTCCCATGGAATTCTGGGCTTCCATTCCCAGATTTTTCTTGTGGATTCCCATGGAATTCCAGGCTCCCATTCCCGGATTTTTTTTGGGGATTCCCATAGAATTCCAGGCTCCCATTCCCAGATATTTTTTTTGGGATTCCCATGGAATTCTGGGCTCCCATTCCCAGATTTTTTTTTTTGAGATTCCCATGGAATTCCAGGCTCCGCTTCCAGATTTTTCTTGTGGATTGCCATGGAATTCCGGGCTCCCATTCCCAGATTTTTTGGGGATTGCCATGGAATTCCAGGCTCCCATTCCCAGGTATTTTTTTTGGGATTGCCATGGAACTCCCGTTGCCGTTGCAGCGGGCGCTGGCGCGGTGCCGGGACGACGCCGCTCGCGCCGAGTGCGGCCGGCGCCGCGCGGAGCAGGAGGCGGAACAGCTCCGGGAGAGACTGGCCGGGGCCGAGGCGGTGAGCGGGATTTGGGGTTTGGGATGTGGGATTTGGGATCTGGGATTTGGGATGTGGGATGTGGGATCAGGGATTTGGGATTTGGGATTTGGGATCTGGGATTTGGGATTTGGGGTTGGGATGTGGGATTTGGGATGTGGGATTTGGGATTTGGGATCAGGGATTTGGGATGTGGGATGTGGGATCAGGGGATTTGGGATTTGGGATCAGGGGATTTGGGATGTGGGATCCGGGGATTTGGGATTTGGGATCAGGGTCAGGGATGGGGCTGAGAGGGTGAGCGGGGATTTGGGATCAGGGATTTGGGATGTGGGATCAGGGATTTGGGATTTGGGATCAGGGGATTTCACATCAGGATCAGGGATGGGGCTGAGACAGTGAGCGGGATTTGGGATCAGGGATTTGGGATGTGGGATCGGGATTGGGGCTGAGATGGTGAGCAGGATTTGGGGGTCGGGATGCGGGATTGGGATTTGGGATCAGGAGATTTGGGATTTGGGATCAGGGATTTGGGATTTGGGGTGCGGGATTGGGATTTGGGATCAGGGGATTTGGGAGCGGGATCAGGATGGGGCCGAGACAGTGAGTGAGATTTGTGATCAGGGGATTTGAGATTGGGATTGGGGCTGAGATGGTGAGCGGGGATTTGGGGGTTGGGATTTGGGATTTGGGATCGGGGAATTGGGGATCAAGGGATTTGGGATCAGAGGATTTAGGATCAGGGGATTTGGGGTTGGGATGAGCAGATTCAGGATTGGGATGGGGGGATTTGGGATCAGGATGAAGGGATTCAAGATCAGGATCAGTGAATTTGGGATTGGGATGAGCAGATTTGGGATGAGCGGATTTGGGATTGGGATCAGAGGATTTGGAATTAGGATGAGTGGATTGGGATCAGGATCAGCGGATTTGGGATTGGGATCAAAGGATTTGGGATTGGGATGAGCAGATTCAGGATCGGGAATTTGGGATCAGGATGAAGGGATTCATGACCGGGATCAGTGAATTTGGGATTGGGATGAGGGGATTTGGGATGAGGGGATTTGGGATTGGGATGAGGGGATTTGGGATGAGGGGATTTGGGATTGGGATGAGCGGATTTGGGATGATGGGATTTGGGATGAGGGATTTGGGATTGGGATGAGGGGATTTGGGATTGGGATGAGGAGATTTGGGATTGGGATCAGTGGATTTGGGATGAAGGGATTTGGGATGAGCGGATTTGGGATTGGGATGAGCGGATTTGGGATCAGCGGATTTGGGATTGGGATGAGGGGATTTGGGATGAGGGGATTTGGGATTGGGATGAGGGGATTTGGGATTGGGATGAGGGGATTTGGGATTCCCGGATTCCCGCAGGAGCGGCGGGAGCTGCAGGCCCGGCTGGAGTCGGGGCAGGCGGAGCTCGAGCGGCTCCGGGCGGCCGAAGGGGAGAGAGCGGCACAGCAGGAACGGTGAGAGTTCGGGAATTCCGGGAATGATGGAATTCTGGGAATGGCGGGATCTGGGAATGCCAAAATTCAGGAATGCCGAAACTGGGGAATGCCGGAATTCCAGGAATGCTAAAATCTGGGAATGGCAGAACTCGGCAATGCTGGAACTCAGGAATGAGAATCCTGGGAATGCTGAAATCTGGGAATGCCGGAATTTGGGAATTATGGGAAATTTGGGAATGCTGGAATTCTGGGAATGCTGAAATCTCAGGAATGAGAATCCTGGGAATGCTGAAATTCAGGAATGCCAGAATTCAGGGAATGCCGGAATTCTGGGAATGATGGGAAATCTGGGAATGATTTAATTCTGGGAATGCTGGAATTCCAGGAATGTTAAAATCTGGGAATGCCAAAATTCTGGGAATGAGAATCCCAGGAATTCTGAAATCTGGGAATGCCAAAATTCGGGAATGCTGGAAACCCAGATTGGAAATCTTGGATTCCCAATTTTTTCCTGTATTTATTCCCATTTTCCCCTGATTTTTCCAATTTTTTTCCCCATTTTTCCTAATTTTTCCCCAGATTTATTCTCATTTTCCCCCCGATTTTTCCCTGATTTATTCCTATTTTTCCCTAGATTTACTCCTGTTTTTCCACAGGTTTTTCCCAATTTTCCCCCGGATTTTCCCCCATTTTCCCCCAGATTTATTTCCATTTTCCCCTGGATTTTTCCCTTCTTTTTTTCCCAGCTCATCCCAGCTGGAGAAGGAGGTGGCAACGCTGAGGGAGAAAATTCATCACCTGGACGACATGCTGAAGAGTCAGCAGAGAAAAGTGCGCCAGATGATCGAGCAGGTGGGTAAAAAAATGGGAATAAACCCAGGAAAAATGGGGGAAAAATTGGGAAAAATCGGGGAGAAAATGGGGGAAAATCAGGGAAAAAATGGGGAAATTTTGGGAAAAATTGGGGAAAAATCTGGAGAAAAATGGGGAAAAATCTGGAGAAAAATGGGGAAAAATTTGAGAAAAATCTGGGGGAAAATGGGAATAATTTGGGAAAAATAGGGAGGGGAAATGGGAATAAATTGGGAAGAATAATGGGAAAGATGGGGAAACACTTGGGAAAAGTCCAGGGGAAAATAGGATTAAATCTGGGAAAAATCAGGGGGAAAATGGGGGGGAATCTGGGAAAAAAATGGGGAAAAACCTGGAAAAAATGTGAGGGAAGTGGGGGAAAAATTGGAGAAAAATGGGAATAAATATGGGAAAAAATTGGGGAGAAAATGGGGAGACATCTGGGGAAAAAATGGGGAAAAAAGTGGGAAAAATTGGAGAAAAACGGGAATAAATCTGGGAAAAATCAGGGGAAAATGGGAATAAATCTGGGAAAAATCTGGGGGAAATGGGAATAAATCTGGGAATTTCCAAAATTTGGGAATTTGTGTCACAGCTGCAGAATTCCAAGAGCGTGATCCAGGCCAAGGACGCGGCGATGCAGGAGCTGAAGGAGCGAGTGGCGTACCTGGAGGCTGAGGTGGGGCTGGAATTTTTGGAATTCTGGGAATTTTGGGAATTTTTGGGAATGTTGGGAATTTTTGGGAATGGCAGGATGGGAGTTGGGGAGCAGGGAATGAGGAGAAGAAGGAAAAATTTGGGGAAAGGGGGAAAATGTGGAAAAAGTGGGAAAAGGGAGAGGAAAAGGTGGGAAAATGGAGGCAAAATGTGGGAAAAAAATCTGGGAAAAGGGAGGAAAAACCCCAAATTTCCCAAATTTTTCTTCATTTTTCCACCTTTTTTTCTTCCCTTTTCCCACTTTTTTTTTCTCCTTTTCCCACATTCTTCCCCTCCCTATTCCCACATTTTTCTCTCTTTTTTGAACTCCCCTTTCCCCCATTTCTTTCTCTTTTCCCACCGTTTTTCCCACATTTTTCCCACACGATTCCCAAATTTTCCTGCATTTTTCCCTCCCTTTTCCCACATCTTTTCCCAAATCCTGGATTTTTCCCCCCAGAATTTGGAGATGCACGATCGGATCGAGCACCTGATCGAGGACCAAGTGAGCCGGGGCGGGGCCGGGGGCGGGGCCAGAGCGCGCTCCAAGTCCGAGACCGTCAGCAGGTAACGGAATTTTGGGAATTCCGGGAATTTGGGATGGGAATTTGGGGTCAGGAATTCCAGGATTTGGGATTTGGGATGGGAATTCAGGGATTTGGATCAGGAATTTGGGATGGGAATTCTGATATTCGAGTCCAAGTCTGAGACCGTCAGCAGGTAACGGAATTCTGGGAATTTGGGGGTGGGAATTTTGGGAATTCTGGGAATTCTGGATGGGAGTTTTGGGAATTTGGGGTCAAGAATTCCAGGATTTGGGATTTGGGATGGGAATTCAGGGATTTGGGATTTGGGATGGAGATTTTGGGATTTGAGTCAGGAATTTGAGATGGGAATTCTGGTATTCGAGTCCAAGTCCGAGACCATCAGCAGGTAACGGGAATTCTGGGAATTCTGGATGGGAATTTTGGGAATTCTAGATGGGAATTTTGGGAATTTGGGGTCAAGAATTCCAGGATTTGGGATTTGGGATGGGAATTCTGGGATTTGGGTCAGGAATTTGGGATGGGAATTCCAGTATTTGAGTCCAAGTCCAAGACCGTCAGCAGGTAACGGAATTCCAGGAATTCTGGGAATTTGGGATTGGGAATTTTGGGAATTTGGGGCTGGGAATTCCAGGATTTGGGAATTTGGGATGGGAATTCTGGGATTTGGGATTTGAGATGGGAATTCTGGGATTTGGGTCAGGAATTTGGGATGGGAATTCTGGTATTCGAGTCCAACTCTGAGAGCGTCAGGAGGTAACAGGAATTTTGGGAATTCTGGGAATTTGGGGTTGGGAATTCCAGGATTTTGAAATTTGGGATGGGAATTTCAGGAATTCTGGGGATTTGGGATGGGAATTCTGGGATTCGGGGTGGAAATTTTGGGATTTGGGTCAGGAATTCTGGGAATTCAAGATCAGGAATTTTGAGAATTTGGGATTGAATTTCAGGAATTTTGGGAATTTGGGTCGGGAATTCTGGGAATTCAGGATGGGAATTTTGGGAATTTGGGATTGGGAATTCTGAGATTTTGGGATGGGAATTCTGGGAATTTGGGAATTTCAGGAATTCTGGGAATTTGGGATGGGAATTTTGGGATTTGGGATTTGAGCTGGGAATTTCAGGATTTGGGTTGGGAATTCATGGATTTGGGTCTGGAATTCCAGGAATTCGGGGTGGGAATTTTGGGAATTCTGGGAATTGGTACAGGAATTTTGGGAATTTAAGATTTGAGCAAAATCCCTTTCCAGGATTTTTCTTATTAGTAAAAATTCCCTTTTTTTTTCTCTCTTTTTCCAGCAAACGCCTCCCGGGCCCGAAGCCGCTGCCTCTGATCCGAGTGGTGGAAACCTGAATTTTGGGATCCCTGTGGAATTTTGGGATCCCTCCAGAATTTTGGGATCCATCCAGAATTTTGAGATCCATCCAGAATTTCAAAATTCCCCGCTGGACTCAGAGCTTTTCCCAAGGGAAAAATTTTGGGATCGCCCAGGGCGCAATTCCGGGTGAAAATTGGGAATTTCCTCTTCCCTCTCTCCCAAAAATTTCTGGGATTTCTTCATTCCAGAAGTTTTTCCTGAAGGAATTTGGGATTTCAGGGGTTTTTTTGGGTATTTTTGAGTGGAAATCCCAAATTTCTGCCCTTTTCCCGGAAAAAAAATTCCAAAAAATTTGGGAGTCGCCTCCTCCGACCTCCAGCACCGACCTTGGACTTGGAAAATCCTCTCCCAACCTCCCAAAATTCCATTTTTTTCCCCCAAATTCCCTGATTTTCCCAGAGAATTCCATTAATTTCCCCCCAGAATTCCATTTTTCCCAGAGATTATTATTAATTCCTCTCAGAATTCCATATTTTTCCAGCAGAATTCCATCATTTTTCCCCAAAATTCCATCTTTTTTCCCCACAGAATTCCGTTAATTTCTCACAGAATTCCAGGTTTTCCCTGCAGAATTCCACGAATTTCCAAAAATTTTCCATGAATTTCCAAAAAAATCATATTTTTCCCCAAAAATCCATGTTTTTCCCCCAAAATCCCATGAAATCCCAAAAATTCCGTTTTTCCCACAGAATTCCATGTTTTTCCAAAAAAAAAATCATCCCATTAATTTCCCACAGAATTCTGTATTTTTCCTCCATAATTCCATCATTTTTCCTACAAAAATTAAGTGGTTTTTTCCCAAAAAATTATCTTAATTTCCAAAAAAATTCTGGGTTTTTCCCCAAAAAAATTCCATATTTTTTCTCCATAATTCCATATTTCCTCCATAATTTCATATTTTCCCAAATAATTCCACATTTCCCCCATAATTCAATATTTTTCCCATAAATCTACATTTCCCCCATAATTCCATATTTTTTCCCAGAATTCCACATTTCCCCCATAATTCTGTATTTTTTTTTAATTCTGTAATTTTTCCATAATTTCACATTTTCCCATAATTCCACATTTTTCCATAATTCCATTTTTCCCATAATTCCACATTTCCCTGAAAAAATTGAATTTTTTTCCAATAATTCCATATTTTTCCCCATAATTCCACATTTTTCCTCCATAATTCCACATTTTTTTTCCCATAATTCCATTTCCCCCCCACAATTCCATATTTTCCCCCCCGAATTCCCGCTGGAATTCCCGGAATTCCGGGATTTTTTTTTTTTTCCTGTATTTATTTCTGCCCATTCCCGGACTCTCCCGGCGAGGTGGGGGATGGGCACAGGTCGGAATTCCCAAAATTCCGACCCAGGACTGCCCCGAGCCTGACCTTTGACCCCTCGGGATTCCCGGGAATTCAAAAAATTCCTGAATTTTAATATTTTAAAAAATAAAAAAAAATTATGAAAAAAAAATACGTCTACTTTAAATTTTGGGGTGATTTTTTGGGGGATTTTTAGGAGATTTTGGGATTTTTCAGGGGATTTTGGGGGAAATTGGGGCAGTTTTTGGGGGATTTGGGGGATTTTTTTGGTCGGATTTTGGGTGGATTTTTTGGCAGATTTTGGGGGAGAATTTTTTGTGGTATTTTAGGAGATTTTGGGGGATTTGGGGTGATTTTAGGGGATTTTTAGGGACTTTTGGGGAGATTTTGGGGAATTTTTTGGGGGGAGTTTTGCAGGGTTGGAGTGATTTGTGGGATTTTTTGGGGGAATTTAGGGGGGTGATTTAGGGGTTTTTTGGGGAATTTTGGGGTGATTTGTGGGAATTTTGGGGGGAATTTTGGGGTGATTTGTGGGATTTTGGGGAATTTTGGGGTGATTTAGGGGTTTTTTTGGGAATTTTGGAGTTATTTGTGGGAATTTTGGGGGGGAATTTTGGGGTGATTTGTGGGATTTTTCGGGGGGGAATTTTGCGGATGATTTGTGGAATTTTTCGGAGGAATTTTAGGGGATTTAGGGGATTTTTTTTTTTTTTTAGTTTTGTGATTTGTAACATTTTTGGGGTCAATTTTGGGGATGATTTGTGGGATTTTTCGGGGGGATTTTTAGGCGATTTAGGAGATTTGGGGGGAGAATTTTGGGGATGATTTCTGGAATTTTCGGGATGATTTGTGGGAATTCTGGGGATGATTTGTGGGAATTCTGGGGATGATTTCTGGAATTTTGGGGGGGAATTTTGGGGCGATTTCGGGATTTTTTCCGCGCGGCCCCGCCGCTGTTGGGGCCGTTGGCGACAGCGCCGCTCGCGCCGGGGGCCGTTGGCGACACCTCGCGACAGCGGCCCCGCCAGGCCAGCGACTGTCGCGACATCCGCGGCTCCAATGGCGACATCTCGCGACAGCCGCCCCGGCCCGGGGTCCCAAAATCCCCTAGGGACCAACCCGCGCCCCAAAACCCTCTCAGGGACACCGCGGGGTCCCAAAACCACCCTAGAGGACACCTCGGGGTCCCAAAAATCCTTCTGGGGACACCGCGGGGCCCCCAAAATTTTAGGGGACACCGCGGGGTCCCAAACCACCAAGGGACGCCTCGGTGCCCCCAAATCTTCCGGGGACGCGCGGCTCGCCCCAAACCCCCAGGGACACCTCGGGGTCCCAAAACCCTTGGGGGACACGCGGGTCCCCAAAAACCGTCCCAGGGTGACGCGGGTCCCCAAAAATGCCTCGGGGACACCTCAGGCCCCCAAAACCTCTACGAGCCCCCAGGCCCCCAAATTCCCCAGGGCCGCGCCCGGCCAGGATCCGCAGCAGCGCCAGGGGAGCAGGAGTGAGAGAATTGGGGAAAATTTGGGGTACAGGGGGAAATTTGGGGTTCGGGGGATTTGGGGTACGGGGGGTGAGGAACTGGGTTGGGGGGGATTTGGGGGTACCGGGAGGGAAATTTGGGGTACCAGGAACCGAGTGAGGGATCGGGATTGGGAAACTTGGGGAGATTTGGGGTTCCAGGGTACTGGGGGAGGATTTGGGGGTACGGGGGATTTGGGGGTACAGGGGGAATTTGGGAGTACGGGGGATTTGGGAACGGGGTGAGGAACTGGGTTGGGGCGGATTTGGGGTGAGGGAGATTTGGGGTACGGGGGATTTCGGGTGGTGGGGGATTTGGGGTACGGGGAAATTTGGGAGTACTGGGGGATTTGGGGAACGGGGGTGAGGAACTGGGTTGGGGCGGATTTGGGGTACAGGGAAATTTGGGGTACTGGGAAATTTGGGGGTACTGGGGATTTGGGGTGCGGGGGATTTCGGGTCGTGGGGGATTTGGGGGTACGGGGAAATTTGGGAGTACTGGGGGATTTGGGGAACAGGGTGAGGAACTGGGTTGGGGGCGGATTTGGGAGTCACGGGGAAATTTGAGGTACTGGGGGATTTGGGGGTACTGGGAGATTTGGGGTGCGGGGGATTTGGGGGTACTGGAGATTTGGGGTGCAGGGGGATTTCGGGTCGTGGGGGATTTGGGGTACGGGGGAAATTTGGGGTGCGGGGGAAATTTGGGGTTCGGGGGATTTGGGGTTCGGGGGATTTGGGAGTCTGAGGAGTTTCGGGTACCAGGGGAATTCAGGGGGATTTTATTTTATTATTTATTATTTTATTACTTTATTATTTTATTATTTGTCTTATTATTTGTTTTATTACTGTATTATTTATCATGCATCATTTAATATTTATTTTCAATTTATTTTTGATGGGATTTTGGGGGGATTTTTAGGGGATTTTGGGGTGACTTTTATAGGATTTTTTCGGGCGATTTTCGGAGTTTTCCAGGGAATTTTTATGGGATTTTGGGCAGAATTTTAATGGGATTTTTTTGGGTGATTTTCAGATGATTTTTTGTGGATTTTGGGAGGATTTTGGGGGGATTTTTATGGGATTTTGGGGTGACTTTTATAGGATTTTTTCGGGTGATTTTGGAGTTTTCCAGGGGAATTTTTATGGGATTTTGGGGAGAATTTTAATGGGATTTTTGGGTGATTTTCAGATGATTTTTGTGGATTTTGGGGGAGGATTTTGGGGGAGTTTTATGGGATTTTGGGGTGACTTTTATAGGATTTTTCGGGCGATGTGGGGCGATTTTCGGAGGATTTCAGGGAATTTTAATGGTATTTTGGGGAGGATTTTTATGGGATTTTTTGATACGGTTTTCAGATGATTTTGGGTGGATTTTAGGGGGATTTTTATGGGATTTTTATGGGATTTTGGGGTGACTTTTATAGGATTTTTTGGGCGATTTGGGGCAATTTTCGGGGCTTTTCAGGGAATTTTTATGGGATTTTTGGGAGGATTTTTATGGGATTTTTTGGGTAATTTTCAGATGATTTTGGGTGGATTTTAGGGGGATTTTGGGGGGACTTTTATAGGATTTTTTTGAGTGATTTGGGGTGATTTTCGGAGGATTTCAGGGAGTTTTAATGGGATTTTAAGGAGGACTTTAATCGGATTTTTTCGGAGGATTTTTGGGGGGATTTTTATGGGATTTTGGGGGTTGTTTTGGGGTCTCACCCCCTTTTCCTGCAGCCCTCGCCCCCTCCAGCCCCATCGTGCAGCTCCAGGATGGGAGCAGCGCCCCTCCCCCGCTCCGGGACAAACCTGAAACCATCCGGATCATCACCAGGGACATGATCCGGGAGCTCATGTGAGGCTCCCCAAAACCCCCCAGATTTTCCCCAAAAATCGAGGAATTTTTCCCTAAAAACCGATATTTTTTTACCCCTCAAAATATCCGACTTTTCCCCCAAAATCGAAATTTTTTTCCCCCCAAAATCGGAATTTTTTTCCCCCAAAATCGTGACTTTTCACCCCAAAATTCGCGATTTCTTCCCTAAAAATTTGCCCTCTTCTCCTCTCTGTATTTTTTCCTCAAAAATCGCTTATTTTTCCCACAAAATTTGGGACTTTTACCTAAAAATCCGAGCTTTTCCCCCCAAAATTCGGGATTATTTTCCTAAAAATCCGATTTTTTTCCCCTAAAAATCACAGGATTTTTCCCTAAAAATCCGAGTTTTTTCTCCAAAATTCGGTATTTCTTTCCTAAAAATCCGAGTTTTTTTCCCCAAAATCTGTATTATTTTCCCCTGAAAAATCGCGGATTTCTTTTCCAAAAATAAGGACTTTTCCCACCAAAATCGCAGGATTTTTTTTTCCTAAAAATCCAGGGGTTTTTCCCCTAAAATTCGTGATTTTTTTCTCTAAAAATCTGAGCTTCCCCCCCTACTCCAAATTCAGGATTTTCCTAAAAATCCGGGTTTTATCCAAAAATTCGGGATTTGTTCCCTAAAAATCTGAAGGTTTTTCTCCAAAACTATCAGAATTTTCCCCAAAATTCGGGTTTTTTTTCCCCCACCCCAAAAATTGCGGATTTTTTCCCCCAAAATCTGTATTATTTTCCCCTGAAAAATTCGGAATCTTTTCCCCAAAATTCGGGATTTTTTCCCCCAAATTCAGGATTTTTTCCCCAAAATTCGATTTTTTTCCCCTGAAAAATTCAGGATTTTCCCCCAAAATTCGGTATTTTTTTCCTCCAAAATTCAGGATTTTTCCCCAAATTCGGGATATTTTCCCCAAAATTCGAAATTTTTCCCCCCAAGTTCAGGATTTTTTCCCCAAAATTCGATTTTTTTCCCCTGAAAAATTCGGGATTTTCCCCCCAAAATTCGGTATTTTTTTCCTCCAAAATTCAGGACTTTTTCCCCAAATTCAGGATTTTTTCCCAAAATTCGGGATTTTCCCCCCAAAATTCGAAATTTTTTCCCCAAAATTCGGGATTTTTTCCTCAAAATTCGAATTTTTCCCCCAAATTCGGGATTTTTTCCCCCAAAATTCAGGATTTTTTCCGCAAATTCGGGATTTTTCCCCATAATTCAGGATTTTCCCCCAAAATTCGGGATTTTCCCCCAAATTGGGGTTTTCCGTCCCCAGCGTGCCCCGGGAGCGCCCCGGCCTCGCTCGTCATCGGCTCCGAGGATTTCCAGCGGATCCAGGACGAGGCTCGGGCCCCAGCGCCGGGAGGTCGCGGATCGGCTGCGGATCCTCAGATCGCGCCAGGACGCCGCTTTCGTGGGCATCTCCCGTTCCCCAGCCCCAGTTTCCCATCCCAAATTCCTGATCTCAAATTCCTGATCCCAAATGCACCATCCTGAATTCCCCATCCCAAATTTCCCCACTCTGAATTTCCGATCCCGATTTCCTCATCCAAATTCCTCATCCCGAATTCCCCATCCCAAATTCCCGTCCGAATTCCCCATCCCAAATTCCTGATCCCAAATTCCCGACCCCAAATTCCTGATTCCAAATTCCTGATCCCGAATTCCTGATTCCAAATTCCCCATCCCAAATTTCTCCACTCCAAATTTCCCGATCCCCGCTTTCCTCATCCAAATTCCTCATCCCAAATTCCCCATCCCAAATTCCTGATCCCGAATTCCTGATTCCAAATTCCCCATCCCAAATTTCCCCATCCCAAACTCCCGACCCCAAATCCCCCATCCCAAATTCCCGATCCGTGATTTCCTCATCCAAATTCCCCATCCCAAATTCCTCATCCCAAATTCCCCATCCCAAATTTCCATCCCAAGTTCCCCATCCCAAGTTCCCCATCCCAAATTTCCCCATCCAAAATTCCTCATCCCAATTTTCCTCATCCCCAATTTCCTGATCCCAATTTCCTGGTCCTCAATTATTTCTTTATCTCCAATTACTGATCCCAAATTTCCTGATCCCAAATTTTCCTACCCCAAATTTCCACATCCTCCTTTTTTTTCCTGATCCTGAATTTCCCCATCCCAAATTTCCTCATCCCAAATTTCCCCATCTTCAATTTCCCGATCCCCGATTGATTTTCCCAATCCTCAATTTCCTGATCCCGAATTTTCCGATCCCGATTTTCCTGATCCCCGGGCTGTCCGTGCGATGTCCCCGGGAATGTCCCCCGGGAATACCCCTGGAAATGTCCCCTCGCTGTCCCCTCCCTGTCCCCGCGATGTCCCCTCTCTGTCCCGCGATATCCCCTGGGAATACACCTGGAAGTGTCCCCTCGATGTCCCCAGGCTTTCCTTGGGATGTCCCCATGATATCCCCGGTCTGTGCCGGGAATGTCCCCAGGAATACCCCGGAAATGTCCCCTCGCTGTCCCCTCCCTGTCCCCTCTCTGTCCCCACGATATCCTCGCGATATCCCGCGATGTCCCCCGGGAATAGCCCTGGAAATGTCCCCGGTTGTCCCCGCGTGTCCCCTCGCTGTCCCCGTCTATCCTCGGGTGTCCCTGGTCAGTCCCCTGCCTGTCACCAAGTGTCACCGGGCTGTCCCCTCTCTATCCTCAACAATGTCCCTGCGATGCCCTCTGTGATTACCCCTGGAAATGTCCCCTGGCTGTCCTCGGGTGTCCCCTCTGTGTCCCCGAGTGTCACCCGGTGTCCCCTCTCTGTCCCCGCAGGAGCAACTGCGGCGATTGCGGAGCGCGGAGCTGAGAGCGGACCCGGGCGGGGACACGGACAGGGACAAGGACAGGGACAGGGGACAAGGACAGGGACAGGGACACGGACAGGGACAAGGACACGGACAGGGACACGGACAGGGACAAGGACAGGGACAGGGACAAGGACAGGGACAAGGACAAGGACAAGGAAGAAGAGGAGGAGGTGGAAAAGAGAAGGAAGGTGAGGCCGAAAACCATTTTGGGGCGAATTTTGGGGTATTTTGGAGTCTCTCACCCCAAAATCTCCACCCAAAATTTTTGTGAGGCAACTTTCAGAGGATTTTGAACAGATTGGGGCGGGGGGATTTTGGGGCTCCAACCCCAAAATTTTGGGCGATTTTGAGGGAATTTTATGGGAGATTGTGAAGGGATTTTGTGGGGGGATTCGTGGGGGAAATTTTGAGGGGATTTAGGAGCATTTTGGGGGGATTTTGGGGGGAATTTTGAGGATGGATTTGTGGGTCTATTTTAGGGGATTTTGAGATGATTTTAAGTGGATTTGGAGTGATTTTGAGTGGATTTGGAGTGATTTTGAGTGGATTTGGGTAATTTTGGGGGTGGATTTGTGAGTCGATTTTGGGGTGATTTTGGGATGATTTTGAGTGGATTTTGTGGAGGATTTTGGAATGATTTTGTGGCGATTTTGGGGTGGATTTGTGGGTTGATTTTGGGATGATTTTGAGTGGATTTGGGGGACTTCGTGGAAGATTTTGTGGGGATTTGACGGTGGATTTGTGGGATGATTTGGGGACTATTTTGGGATGATTTTGCATGGATTAGCGCCCGATTTGGTGGAGGATTTTTTGGAGGATTTTGAGGATGGATTTCTGGGTCCATTATGGGGTGATTTGGGGATGATTTTTGGGGTCTTTTTGGGGCGATTTTGGGATGATTTTGGGGCATTTTGGGGCGATTTTGGGATGATTTTTGGGGTGATTTTGGGATGATTTTTGGGGTGATTTTGGGATGATTTTTGGGGTCTTTTTTGGTGCGATTTTTGAAGGATTTCAAGAATTTTTATGGGATTTTGGGGAGGATTTTAATGGGATTTTTTCGGAGGATTTTTAGGGTGAATTTTATGGGATTTTGGGGATGATTTTGGGGTCTCACCTCCTCTTTTTCCCGCAGCCCTCGCCCCCCTCCAGCCCCCCCGTGCAGCTGCAGGACGGGAGGAGCGCCCCGCCCCCGCGCCGGGACAAACCCGAAACCATCCGGGTCTTCACCAAGGACGTGGTGCGGGAGCTCATGTGAGGCTCAGGGGGATTTGGGGACCCCCGAGGGGGAATTTGGGGACCCCTAGGGACTCTGCAGGGTTTGGGAACTCGGGGGGGTTTGGGGACCCAGAGAGGTTTGGGTACTCAAAAGGGATTTTGGATCCAGGGGGGATTTGGGGACCCAGAGAGAATTGGGGACCCAGAGTGGATTGGGGACCCCCAAGAGGATTTGGGGACCCTGAGGATTTGGGCACCCAGAGTGGATTTAGGGACCCTGAGGGATTTGGGGACCCAGAGAGAATGGGGACCCAGAGTGGATTTGGGGACCCCCAAGAGGATTTGGGGACCCAGAGTGGATTTGGGGACCCCCAAGAGGATTTGGGGACCCTGAGGGATTTGGGGATCTTGAGGGATTTGGGGACCCAGAGGGATTTGGGGACCCAGAGTGGATTTGGGGACCCAGAGTGGATTTGGGGACCCTGAGGGATTTGGGGACCCTGAGAGGATTTGGGGATCTTGAGAGATTTGGAGGCTCAGAGACAATTTGGGAACCCGGAGGAATTTGGGGACCCTGAGGGATTTTGAGGACTTGGGGAATTTTGAACTCAGGAAAATTTGGGGACCCAGAATGGATTTGGGGACCCAAGTGGGATTTGGGAACCCAGGGGACCCCAGGACTGTCCCCCGGGAGCGCCCCCCGGCCTCGCTCGTCATCAGCTCCGAGGATTTTTTCCTCCAAATTAGTGATTTTTCCCCAAAATTCGGGGTTTTTTTCCTCCAAAATTCAGGATTTTTCCCCCAAAATTCAGGATTTTTTTCCTCCAAAATTCGGGATTTTTTCTCCCAAAATTTGGGATTTTTTCCCCCAAATTCGGGATTTTTTTCCTCCAAAATTCAGGATTTTTTCCCCAAAATTCGAATTTTTTTCCCCAAAATTCGAAATTTTTTCCTCTAAAATTCGGGATTTTTTCCTCCAAAATTCAGGGTTTTTCCCCAAAATTCGAAATTTTTCCCCCAAAATTCGGGATATTTTCCCCCCAAATTCGGGATTTTTTCCTCCAAAATTCAGGATTTTTTCCGCAAATTCAGAATTTTTTCCCCAAAATTCGGGATTTTTCCCCAAATTCGGGATTTTCCCCCCAAATTGGGGGTTTTCCGTCCCCAAGCGTGCCCCGGGAGGCGCCCCGGCCCTCGCTTCGTCATCGGCTCCGAGGATTTCCAGCGGATCCAGGACGAGGCTCGGGCCCCAGCGCCGGGAGGTCAGCGGATCGACTGCGGATCCTCAGATCGCGCCAGGACGCCGCTTTCGTGGGCATCTCCCGTTCCCAGCCCCAGTTTCCCATCCCAAATTCCTGATCTCAAATTCCCGACCCCAAATTCCCGACCCCAAATTCCCCATCCCAAATTCCCGACCCCAAATTCCCCATCCCAAATTCCTGACCCCAAATTCCCGATCCCAAATTCCTCATCCCAAATTTCCCGATTTCCCCAGTTCGCGGATCGGCTGCGAATCCTCAAATCGCGCCAGGACGCCGCTTTCGTGGGCAACTCCCATTCCCCGTCCCAAATTTCCCATCCCAAATCCTTAAGATCCAGGGAATATCCCCCAGGAATGTCCCCAGGAATGTCCTTAAGGCCCAGGGAATGTCCCCAGGGAATGTCCCCAGGATCCCAGAATGTTTCCCAGGAATGCCCCCAGAAATGTCCTTTAGACACAGGGGATGTCCCCCAGGATTCCAGAGTGTCCCCGGGAATATCCCCCAGGAATGTCCCTTAAAATCTCAGGGATGTCCCCAGGGAATGTCCCCCAGGATCCCAGAATGTCCCCCAGGAATGTCCCTTAATATCCAGGGAATGTCCCTGGCACTGTCCCCCAGGATCCCAGAATGTCCCTTTAGATCCAGGGTCTGTCCCCCAGGAATGTCCTGTGCTGTCCCCATAGGATGGCCCAAGAATGTCCCCAGGGAATGTCCTCCAGGATCCCAGAATGTTTCCCAGGAATGTCCCCAGGATTCCAGAATGTCCCCCAGGGATGTCCCTTAAGAAGCCGGGATGTCCCCAGAGTGTCCCCGGAGTGTCCCCAGGATCCCAGAATGTCCCTTAGGATGCCGGGAATGTCCCCAGGGAATGTCCCCAGGAATGTCCCCAGGATCCCAGAATGTTTTCCAGGAATGTCCTTTAGATCCGGGAATGTCCCCAGGAATGTCCCTTAGGATCCCGGGAATGTCCCCGGGAGTGTCCCCAGGATCCCAGAATGTCCCTTAGGATCCCGGGAATGTCCCCAGGAATGTCCTTAGGATCCCGGGCATGTCCCCGGGAGTGTCCCCAGGATCCCAGAATGTCCCTTTACATCCCGGGAATGTCCCCAGGGAATGTCCCCAGAATGTCCCTTAGGATCCCGGAGTGTCGCCGGGCGTGTCCCCCGGAGCGCGGCGGTGCTGCCCCCGCAGGAGTCGCGCTGCCAGGCGCTGGGCGAGGAGCGGCGGCGGGAGGAGGAGCGGGAGCGGCGGGAGCAGCGGGAGTCGGGCGAGGAGCAGGAGCGGGAGCGGGAGCGGCGGGAGCTGCTGGAGAGAGCGGCAGAGATGAGGCTGGATCAGGAGGCGGAAATCCGGCAGCTGAACTCGGTGGGGCTGGAAAATCCCCCTTCCCTTCCCTTCCCTTCCCTTCCCTTCCCTTCCCTTCCCTTCCCTTCCTTCCCTTCCCTTCCCTTCCCTTCCCTTCCCTTCCTTCCCTTCCCTTCCCTTCCCTTCCCTTCCCTTCCCTTCCCTTCCTTCCTTCCCTTCCCTTCCTTCCCTTCCCTTCCCTTCCCTTCCCTTCCCTTCCTTCCTTCCCTTCCTTTTCCCCTTTTCCCCTTTTCCCTTTTCCCCTTTTCCCCTTTTCCCCTTTTCCCCTTTTCCCCTTTTCCCCTTTTCCCTTTTCCCCTTTCCCTTTTCCCCTTTTCCCCTTTTCTTTACTTCCCTTCCCATTTCATTTCATTAGTTTCCCTCTTTCCACCGTCACTTTCCCCATTCCCCATTTCCATTTCCCATTCCCATTTCCATTCCCCATTTCCCATTTCGCGTTTTAATTTATCATTTCCATTCCCCATACCCCATTCCCATCCCCATTCCCATTCCATCATCCCCATTCCCATCCCCATTCCCCATTCCCATTTTAATTTCCCATTTCCCATTCCTATTTCCCATTTCCCATTCCTATTCCCCATTTCCATTCCCATTTCCATTTCCCATTTCCCATTTTAATTTATCATTCCCATTCCCATTCCCATTCCCCATTTCCATTCCCATTCCCATTTCCCATTTTCCGTTTCCCATTTTAATTTATCATTTCCATTTCCATTCCCTGTTCCCATTCCCCATTCCCATTTCCCATTCCCCATTCCCATTTCCCATTCCCATTCCCATTTCCCATTCCCCATTCCCCATTCCCATTCCCATTTCGCATTCCCATTTCGCATTCCCATTTCCCATTCCCCATTTCCATTCCCACTCCCATTTTATCCCCATTCCCCATTCCCATTCCCATTCCCATTCCCATTCCCATCCCCACTCCCATCCCCACTCCCACTCCCATTCCATCCCCACTCCCGCCCCGTTTGGCAGCTGCTGCTGACGGCTCGGTGCTGCTCCATCCGGGAGCGGCAGCTGGCGGAGCGGCGGCAGGTGCAGGGGAGCTGCGGGCGGAGGAGCAGCGCCTGGAGCGGCTCATGGCGAGCGACAGCGACAGGGGGCAGCAGCTGCAGGAGGAGCTGGAGCGCCGCAGGAGGCAGAGCTGCATCGAGTGCGCTCCCGCCCCTCTGCCCCTCTCCTTCTCCTTCTTTTTCTCCTTTCCGCTTTTCCTTTTTCCTCATTTTCTCTTCCTTTCCCTTCTCTTCTCTTCTCTTCTCTTCTCTTCTCTTCTCTTCTCTTCTCTTCTCTTCTCTTCTCTTCTCTTCTCTTCTCTTCTCTTCTCTTCTCTTCTCTTCTCTTCTCTTCTCTTCTCTTCTCTTCTCTTCTCTTCTCTTCTCTTCTCTTCTCTTCTCTTCTCTTCTCTTCTCTTCTCTTCTCTTCTCTTCTCTTCTCTTCTCTTCTCTTCCCTTCCCTTCCCTTCCCTTCCCTTCCCTTCCCTTCCCTTCCCTTCCCTTCCCTTCCTTCCCTTCCCTTCCCTTCCTTCCCTTCCCTTCCCTTCCCTTCCCTTCCTTCCCTTCCCTTCCTTCCCTTCCCTTCCCTTCCCTTCCCTTCCCTTCCCTTCCCTTCCCTTCCCTTCCCTTCCCTTCCCTTCCCTTCCCTTCCCTTCCCTTCCCTTCCCTTCCCTTCCCTTCCCTTCCCTTCCCTTCCCTTCCCTTCCTTCCCTTCCCTTCCCTCCTCTCCTCTCCTCTCCTCTCCTCTCCTCTCCTCTCCTCTCCTCTTCTCTTCTCTCCTCTCCTCTCCTCTCCTCTCCTCTCCTCTCCTCTCTCTCCTCTCCTCTCCTCTCCTCTCCCTCTCCTCTCCTCTCCTCTCCTCTCCTCTCCTCTCCTCTCCTCTCCTCTCCTCTCCTCTCCCTTTCCCATTTCTCCTTCTCCCTTCCCTTTCCCTTCCCCACCCCATCTGAACCTTGAATTCCCAAACAATTCCTGAGCCATCCCTGAACAATTCCCAAACCGTTCCCAAACAATTCCTGAACAATTTCCAAACCATTCCCGAATCATTCCCAAACAATCCCTGAACCATCCCTGGAAAATTCCTGAACCATTCCCAAACAATTTCTGAATAATTCCCAATTCCTGATTCATGACTCCCAGAACCATTCCCAAACCTTGAATTCCCAATCCATAATTCCCAAACCATTCCTGAGCAATTCCCGAACAATCCCTGATCCGGGGATTCTGGAGGCGATTCCCGATCCACAATTCCTGAACCTTTCCTGAAAAATTCCTGAACTATTCCCAAACCATTCTTGAACCGTTTCTGAAAACTTTCCGGATCGTTCTGAACCATTCCTGAACCGTTCCCAAACAATTTTCGATTCCCGATCCCCGATTCCCGAATAATTCCCGATCCCTTATTCCAAATCCCTGATTCCCAACTCTCTATTCCAAATCCCTGATCCCCAATCCCTGATCCCCAATTCCTGATTCCCAATCCACAACTCCTGATCCCTGATTCCCGAGTAATTCCCGAATATTTCCCGGTTCCGCCCCAGCACCAAGCGCGAGGTGCTGCGGCAGATGGAGGAGCGGCGCGAGCAGCAGGCGCTGCAGGCCGAGAAGAAATTCCAGGAGGGACAAAAATTCCTGGAGCAGCTGGAGCAGATGAAGAGGGAGGATCGGCAGGTCCAGCATGCCCAAATTTCTGGGGAAAAAAATTTGGGAGTTTGGGAAGGGAATGGGGGATCCCAGGGAATGGGAATTCCAGGGGTTTGGGATTCCAGGGAATGGGGATCCCAGGGAATGGGAATTTCAGGGAAATGGGAATTCCAGAGAATGGGAATTTCAGGGAAATGGAAATTCCAGAGAATGGGAATTTCAGGGAAATGGGGATGGCAGGGAATGGGAATTCCAAGAATGGGAATTCCATGGAATGGAGATTCCAGGAATGGGGAGATCCCATGGAATTGGGATCCCAGGGAATGGGGGATCCAGGGAATGGGAATTTCAGAGAATGGGAATTCCAGGGAATTAGGGATCTCATGGGATTAGGATCCCAGGGAATGGGAATTTCAGGGAAATGGAAATTTCAGATAATGGGAATTCCAGGGAATTAGGGATCTCATGGGATTAGGATCCCAGGGAATGGGAATTCTAGGGAAATGAGGGTTCCCCTAGAATTGGGATCCCAGGGAATGGGAATTCCAGGGAATGGAGATCCCAAGGAATTTGGATCCCAGGGAATGGAAATTTCAGGGAATAGGGGATCTGGAGAACGGGGTTTTGAGGGAATGGGGATTTCAGGGAATGGGGGATCCCGGGAAATGGGATTCCCATGGAATTGGGATCCCCACGGGCACTGCGGGGCTCTGCGCTGATGGGCTCCGTGTCCCCGCCCTGTCCCCGCTGTCCCCGCCCTGTCCCGCGCTGTCCCCGCTGTCCCCCTCTGTCTCCCGCTGTCCCCGCTGTCCCCGCGCTGTCCCCGCGCTGTCCCCAGGCCTGGCAGCAGCGGCAGCAGCGCAAGCGGCAGATCCTGGCCGAGATGCGGGCGGTGGACGCGGAGAACCAGCGGCTGCGGCAGCGCGACAAGGACAACGACCGGCGCGCCGAGCTGCGGGCGCTGGAGGAGCAGCGCCTCAAGGGGGTGGGGACAGCGCTGCCAGGGGACTTGTCACCTCCCCTGGGCTGTGTCACCTCCCTGGGGCTCTGTCACCTCCCTTGGGTGGGGCTGTGTCACCTCCCTGGGGCTGTGTCACCTCCCCTGGGCTGTGTCACCTCCCCTGGGCGGTGTCATCTCCCCCTGGGCTGTGTCACCTCCCCTGGGGCTCTGTCACCTCCCTGGGCTGTGTCACCTCCCCGGGGTTGTCACCTCCCACGGGGTTCTGTCACCTCCCCTGGGCTCTGTTCCCATGTCCCCATGTCCCCATGTCTCTGTCCCCATGTCCCTGTCCCTGTCCCCATGTGTCCCTGTCCCCATGTCCCTGTCCCCTGTCCCATGTCCCCATGTCCCCATCTCCCTGTCCCCCGCTCTGTCCCTGCCCCTGTCCCATGTCCCCACATCCCCTGTCCCCACGTCCCTGTCAGCTGTCCCATATCCCTATGCCCATGTCCCCATGTCCCCCTGTCCCATGTCCCCATGTCCCCATGTCCCTGTCCCCTGTCCCCTGTCCCCTGTCCCCTGTCCCATGTCCCCATGTCCCCATGTCCCTGTCCCCATGTCCATGTCCCTGTCCCCTGTCCCGTGTCCCCATGTCCCTGTCCCCATGTGCCCATGTCCCCTGTCCCCTGTCGCTGTCCCTATCCCCGTCGCTGTCCCAGGAGCGGGAGGCGGCGCTGGAGGCAGAGCAGGCGCAGCTGCGGCGGGAGCGGCAGCGGGAGCTGGAGCGGGTCCGGGCGCTGCAGGAGCGCGAGCGGGACTGGCGGGAGGCGCGGGTGGGTGGCGCTGTCCCCGCTGTCACCTCCCCGGGGCTCTGTCACCTCCCCCGGGGCTCTGTCACCTCCCTCGGGTTCTGTCCCCCTCCAGGGGATGTCCTGGAATGGTGGCAGAACGGACAAGGCCACAGCTGGGGCGCTTCTAGAGCTGTACCCAGGGCGGCCTGGCACTGTCCCCAATGTCCCCTGTCCCTGTCAGTGTCCCCAGTGTTCCCAATGTCCCCAGTGTCCCCAATGTCCCCCGTGTCCCCAGTGTCCCCAATGTCCCCGTGTCCCCAGTGTCCCCAGTGTTCCCAATGTCCCCAGTGTCCCCAATGTCCCCCGTGTCCCCAGTGTCCCAATGTCCCCAGTGTCCCCAGTGTCCCCAGTTTCCCCAATGTCCCCAGAGTCCCCAGTGTCCCAATGTCCCCAGTGTCCCCAGTGTCCCCAGTGTCCCAATGTCCCCAGTGTCCCCAATGTCCCCAGTGTCCCCAATGTCCCCGTGTCCCCAGTGTCCCAATGTCCCCAGTGTCCCCAGTGTCCCCAGTGTCCCCAGTGTCCCCATGTCCCCGATGTCCCCAGTGTCCCCACTGTCCCCAGTGTCCCCAGTGTCCCCAGTGTCCCAATGTCCCCAGTGTCTCCAATGTCCCCAATGTCCCCAGTGTCCCCAATGTCCCCAGTGTCCCCAGTGTCCCCAATGTCCCCAGTGTCCCCAATGTCGCCCAGTGTCCCCAATGTCCCCAGTGTCCCCACTGTCCCCAGTGTCCAAATGTCCCCAATGTCCCGATGTCCCCACTGTCCCCAGTGTCCCCATGTCCCCAGTGTCCCCTGTGTCCCGCAGGACGCGCTCCAGGCCAAGCGGCTGCAGGAGGAGGCGGACCGCGCCTGGCGCAGCCGGGAGCTGCAGCGGCAGCGCCGCTCGCGGGAGCTGCTGCAGGAGCTGCAGCGCGGCCGCCACGAGCAGGTGACAGCGCGGCGACAGCAGGTGGCGCTGGCGCTGCAGCAGGAGCAGCGCGACTTCCTCAGCTCGCTCAGGTGGGGCGCGGCGACAGGTGACACAGGGACAGGTAGCACAGGGACAGGTGGCATCAGGACAGGTGACATTGGGATAGGTGGCACAGGGACAGGTGGCACAGGGACAGGTGGCACAGGCTTAGGTGGCATTGGGACAGGTGACAGGGATAGGTGGCATCGGGACAGGTGACATTTGGATAGGTGGCACAGGGACAGGTGACGATGAGACAAGTGGCACAGGGACAGGTGGCACAGGGACAGGTGGCATCGGGACAGGTGACATTGGGATAGGTGGCATCGGGACAGGTGACATTGGGATAGGTTGCACAGGGACAGGTGGCACAGGGACAGGTGACATTGGGATAGGTGACATTGGGGTAGGTTGCACAGGGACAGGTGACATTGGGACAAGTGGCACAGGGACAGGTGACACAGGGACAGGTGACACAGGGACAAGTGGCACAGGGACAGGTGGCACAGGGACAAGTGGAGGGTTGGGGACTCCAGGGTCACCTCAGGGATTGTGCCAGGTGTGACAATGTCCTTGTGCCATCCCGGCGGCTCTGGGGACTCCGGTGACAGCCCAGGAGCTGTGCCAGGTGTGCCAGTGTCGCAGTGTCCCCGTGTCCCCAGTGTCACAGTGTGCCATTGCCAATGTCTCCGTGTTCCCAATGTCACAGTGTCACACAGTGCCAATGTCCCCATGTCCTCAGTGTCACGTTGTCCCGTTGTCCCCATGTCCCCAGTATGACAGTGACATTGTCCCCGTGTCCCCAGTGTCACATTGTCCCTGTGTCCCCAGCGTCCTGCAGGAGCAGGGACAGTCACAGTGACATTGTCCCTGTGTTCCCAGTGTCCCCGTGTCCCCATTGTCCCCGTGTCCCCAGTGTGACAGTGACATTGTCCCCGTGTTCCCAGTGTCACAGTGTGACAGTGTCACATTGTCCCCGTGTCCCCAGCATCCTGCAGGAGCAGGGACAGTCACAGTGACAGTGTCCCCATTGTCCCCGTGTCCCCAGTGTCCCCAGTATGACAGTGACATTGTCCCCGTGTCCCCAGTGTCCCCGTGTCCCCAGTGTCACAGTGTCCCCGTGTCCCCAGTGTCACAGTGACAGTGTCCCCATGTCCCCGTGTCCCCAGTGTCACAGTGTCCCCATGTCCCCGTGTCCCCAGTGTCACAGTGTGACAGTGTCACATTGTCCCCGTGTCCCCAGTGTCACAGTGTCACATTGTCCCCGTGTCGCAGTGTCCTGCAGGAGCAGGGACAGTCACAGTGACAGTGTCCCCGTGTCCCCGTGTCGCAGTGTCCTGCAGGAGCAGCTGGCGCGCGAGCAGGGCCAGCAGGAGGCGCGGGAGCGCGCCGGGCGCGCGCACGGGGCGGCGCTGCGGGAGCAGATCCGCGAGTCGCGACAGCGGCGACAGCGCGAGCGGGAGGCGGAGCGGGAGGAGGGACAGCGACAGCTGCGGCGCGAGCGCGAGCGCGCCCGGGGGTGGCGCGGGAGGGACAGCGGCGCCTGCAGCGCCTCAGGTCGGGGCGCGGCCGTGTCACCGCTGTGTCACCTCTGTGTCACCTGTGTCACCTCTGTGCCACTTGTGTCACCTCTGTGTCACCTCTGTGTCATCTGTGTCACCTGTGTGTCACCTGTGTGTCACCTCTGTGCCACCTTTGTGTCACCTCTGTGTCACTTGTGTCACCTCTGTGTCACCTGTGTCACCTGTGTGTCACCTCTGTCACCTCTGTCACCTCTGTGTCACCTGTCTGCCACTTGTGTCACCTGTGTCACCTGTGTGTCACCTGTGTCACCTCTGTGTCACCTCTGTGTCACTTGTGTCACCTGTGTCACCTCTGTGCCACTTCTGTGTCACCTGTGTCACCTCTGTGTCACCTGTGTGTCACCTGTGTCACCTCTGTGTCACCTCTGTGTCACCTCTGTGTCACCTGTGTCACCTCTGTGCCACCTCTGTGTCACCTCTGTCTCCTCTGTCTCACCTCTGTATCACCTTTGTAACCTGTGTCACCTCTGAGCCACCTGTGTCACCGCCGGTGTCACCTTTGTGTCACCTTTGTCTCCTCTGTGTCACTGCTGGTGGTACCACTGTGGCACCTTTGTCACCCCTGTGTCACCTCTGTCACCTCTGTGCCACCTGTGTCACCGCTGATGTCGCCTCTGTGTCACCTTTGTGTAACTTGTGTCACCGCTGTCACCTCTGTGTCACCTTTGTCACCTCCTGTGTCACCTTTGTGTCACCTGTGTCCCCTCCTGTGTCACCCTTGTCACCTCTGCGTCACCTCTGTCACCTCCTCTCACCTCTGGCACTTCCAGTGTCACCTCTGTGTCACCTCTGCTACCGCCGGTGTCACCTCTGGCACTTTTGTGTCACCTCCTGTGCCACCTCTGTGTTACTTGTGTCACCTCTGTGTCCCCTCGGGTGTCCCCGCTGATGTCCCCTCTGTGTCCCCGCAGGGACAGCGGGGTTCCCGACCGTTTCTGTGCCCTGGTGGAGAGGAAGGGCTGGGGCACGGCCAGCGCTGCCACCTCCTGATGTCACCTGGTGCCACCTGGTGTCACCTGCCACCTCCTGGTGTCACCTGATGTCACCTGGTGTCACCTGCCACCTCCTGATGTCACCTCCTGGAGCCGCCTGTCACCTGCCGCCACCTCCTGTCACCTCCTGGTGTCACCTCCTGTCACCTGGTGTCACCTGCCACCTCCTGATGTCACCTCCTGTCACCTCCTGGTGTCACCTGCCACCACCTCCTGTCACCTCCTGGTGTCACCTCCTGATGTCACCTGGTGTCACCTGGTGCCACCTGCCACCTCCTGATGTCACCTCCTGCCACCTCCTGACGTCATCTTCACCCCTATTTCTGTCAAATTTTACCCATTTTATCCCTATTTAAACCCATTTTTATCCAAATTTATCCCTATTTAAACCCCTTATTTCAAAGCCATTTAAACCCATTTTTAATCTATTTTAACCCATTTAAAAATCTATTTTAACCCATTTTTTATTTAACCCATTTTAAAATCTATTTTAACCCATTTTTTATTTAACCCATTTAAAAATCTATTTTAACCCATTTTTTATTTATTTTAACCCATTTTTTATTTAACCCATGAAAAATCTATTTAAACCCATTTTTTATTTATTTTAACCCATTTTTTATTTATTTTAACCCATTAAAAAATCTATTTTAACCCATTTTTTATTTATTTTAACCCATTTTTTATTTAATCCATGAAAAATCTATTTAAACCCATTTTTTATTTATTTTAACCCATTTTTTATTTATTTTAACCCATTTAAAAATCTATTTTAACCCATTTTTTATTTATTTTAACCCATTTAAAAATCTATTTTAACCCATTTTTTATTTAACCCGTTTTTATCTATTTTAACGCTTTTTAATCCCAAATTTTTACCTATTTTATTCTTATTTTTCCCCATTTTTTCCCAGTTTTGTTTCCGTTTTTTCCCATTTCTCCCCCATTTTCACCCGAACCCCCCCCCGGATTTTTGGGACCCTGAAGCGCCCCCAAAATGGAGAAAATTGCCCCAGAAAATTCCCGTGGATTCCGATTTTTTTTTTTTCATTTCCGGTTTTGTCGCTTTCTGTTCCATTTTTTAATCAATTTCCGGGAATTTCCACACAAAATTTGGGGAATTTCGGGAATTTCCGGGAGGGCTTTTAGTGGAAAGCCCCAGATTGTGTCACCCGATGTCACCCCAGTGCCACTCAGTGTCACTCCAAGTGTACCCAGTGTCACCCCCAGTGTCACCCAGTGTCCCCAGTGCCACCCAGTGCCACCCAGTGTCACCCCCAGTGTCACACAGTGTCACCCCCAGTGTCACCCAGTGTCCCCAGTGCCACCCAGTATCACTCCTAGTGTCCCCAGTGTCACCCCCAGTGTCCCCAGTGTCACCTAATGTCACCCAGTACCTGCCTCCGATGTCCCCAGTGTCACCCCCAGTATCACACAGTGTCACACAGTGCCACCCCAGTGTCACCCCAGTGTCCCCAGAGCCACCCAGTGCCACCCGCAGTGTCACCCAATACCACCCCCGATGTCACCCGGTGTCCCCGGTGTCACACAGTGCCACCACCGGTGTCCTGAGGGATGGAACTGGGGGGAGCAGCCCCGGGACTGGGGTGACAGGGATAGGGGTGACACATCCAGGGGTCCCTATCCCTGTTCTGGGGTGACACATCCAGGGGTCCCTATCCCTGTTCTCACGGTGACACATCCAGGGGTCCCGGTCCCCGTTCTGGGGGTGACACATCCAGGGGTCCCTGTCCCCGTCCTGGGGTGACACATCCAGGGGTCCCGGTCCCGCTCACGAGCGCTGACAGCCCGAGAGCGGCTCCGAGGTGACCCCGGCTGGGTGGCGACAGCTGCAGATTGTCATAGATGTCACGACATCTATGTCATCTATGCCATCTATGTCATCTATGTCATCGACCGCGCCACCCGCACGCGCTGCCAGCACCGCCGCCTGCAGAAGTGCCTGCGGCTCGGCATGTCCCGGGCCGGTGGGTGACACGGGGACAGCGCGGGGACAGCGCGGGGACAGCGCCATTGGGCATAGGGGACATCGGTTTGTGACCCGGGGGACATCTGCACCCCATGGGGACACCGCCCTGTGCCCCTGGGGACACCGATCTGTGCCCCTGGGGACAGCTGCCCCCTCCCCCCCGGTGTCCCACATCTGGGGACAGCTGCCTCTCAAAGCCGGAGACACCCGTCCCCTCCCCCTGAAGACGCTTGTCCCCACCCCGGCGACACTCGGGGACACTTTAGGGACAGCCCGAGGTGTCGGTGAGGAGGAGCCGTGTCGCGGCGCTGCGACACCTCCGTGTCACCCGCTGTCCCCTCTGTCCCCGCTTTGTCGCCTCCTCCGCGGGCCACAGGACAGGGCGGGGACAGCGGGGACAGCGCCGTGTCCTCACCCCGGTGCAGGCGGCGTCCCGGAGTCACCCGCGGGGCTGGAGATCGGTGAGTGGCCCCGGGGACTGTCACCTGCGGGGGTGGCACTGTCACCTGCGGGGGTGGCACTGTCACCTGCGGGGGTGGCGGTGTCACCTGTTCGGGCGGGGGTGCTGGGACATGAGGATGTCACCTGTGGGTGGTGGCACCTGGCTCTGTCCCCAGCCCCAGGGCCACCCTGTCCCCTTGTCCCCAGTCCCCAAGACAGCGTGTCCCCTTGTCCCCGGCCCCAGGGCCAGCCCGTCCCACTGTCCCCAGAGGTAGGACCACCTTGTCCCCTTGGGACAGTCCCAGGGGTCCCACGGGGAGGTGACAGTCCCCTGAGGACACCCCATCCTCCCTGGGGAGGTGACACCGCCCCGAGCCACCGAGAGTGAGCTGGGTCGGCCCCCGCCCTGTCCCCCCGTGTCCCTCCGTGTCCCTTGGTGTCCCTCCGTGTCCCCTCAGCATCCCTCCATGTCCCCTCGTGTCCCTTCGGTGTTCTCTCCATGTCCCCTCCGGTGTCCCCATGTCCCTCCTCCCGGGGCGGGTTTGCCCCAAACCCGCGGGGTTTGTCCTAAAGCGGGATGGGGCGTCCCCACAGTGTCCCCAGGGTGTCCCCACAGTGTCCCCGAAGTGTCCTCAAGGTGTCCCCAGGGTGTCCCCAAGGGCTCCCCCCAAGGTGTCCCCCACAGTGTCCCCACCCTGCGCGTCACCTGCCTCCCTTTCATAGATGGTTCCTGTCCCCAGCCCTGTCCGTGTGCCCTCCCTCTGTCCCTGTCCCTCGCCCCGTGGTGTCCCCAGCCCTGTCCCTGTCCCCTCACCCCGTGGTGTCCCCAGCCCTGTCGGTGTCCCCTCACCCCGTGGTGTCCCCAGGCCTGTCCCTGTCGGTGTCCCCTCACCCCGTGGTGTCCCCAGCCCTGTCCCTGTCCCTGTCCCCTCGCCCCGTGGTGTCCCCAGCCCTGTCCCTGTCCCCTCACCCCGTGGTGTCCCCAGGCCGGCCGTGGCTGCAGGACCGCCCGCGGGTGGCCCGGCTCCAGGGACATCTGGATGTCGCCTTCCGGCTCCTGCTGCGCCGCACCCGCCGCGAGGGGCTCCTGGCCAGGGTGGGGACATCGGGGGACACCGGGGGGGACACGGGGAGACACCGGGAGGGACACCGGAAGGCACACGGGACACCCTGGGGGACACCGGGGGGGACATGAAGAGGACAAGGTGGGGACACCGGGGGGGGACACTGAGGTGCTGGGGTAGTACGGGGTCCTCCCCCGTGTCCGGGCGGTGACAGCCGTGTCACAGCCGTGTCCCCACGCGTGCCCGCGGTGTCACAGCCGTGTCCGGGCGGTGACAGCCGTGTCACAGCCGTGTCCCCACGCGTGCCCGCGGTGTCACAGCCGTGCCCGCGGTGTCACAGCCGTGTCCCCAAGCTTGTCCGCGGTGTCACAGCCGTGTCCCCACGCGTGCCCGCGGTGCCACAGCCGTGTCCGGGCGGTGCCACAGCCGTGTCCGGGCGGTGACAGCCGTGTCACAGCCGTGTCCCCACGCGTGCCCGCGGTGTCACAGCCGTGTCCGGGCGGTGACAGCCGTGCCCCCCCAGCTGCCCTCCCCGGGCCGGCTCCGCGCTCTCTGCTCGCAGCACCTGGAGCAGGTTCAGGCTTTCCGCCGCCTCCACCCCGGGGTGGTCTCGGCCGCCTTCCCCCCGCTCTACCGGGAGCTCTTCGCCGCCGACCCCGCCGATGTCCCCGCGGGGACCGTCTGAGAGCGATCCTGGGACCGCCGGGACCTCCGGGACCAGACAGATCACCGGGATCAGCGGGACCTCCGGGAGCACCGGGGCCTCTGGGATCACCGGGACCGCCCCTGCACCGGGGGACACCTGGGGGCGCTCCCACGCAGGGACCTGCCGCGCATGTGGCACCTGGAGGGGACCCGGCACCTGTCGAGGCTCTGTCACCCCTGGGTGTCCCACGGGGACAGTGGGGAGTGGCCGCGGCGGCGTTTTACCGGAATAAAAGCGTTTTTGGGGACCGCGTGGCCGGGGCTCCGTCACGGGGGGCACGCGGGGACACCGGGGACGGCACTAGAGCCCCGCCCCGCGTAGCGCTCCGAGCTGCTATAGGCTGCTATGGATGCCAATCAAACTGATGGGCGGGCACTCGCATTTTCCTGCTCTCTGATTGGTTCACTCTCGCTACCCGCCGCTGATTGGCCGCTTTATTCCCGTTATTTCCCACCCTCCCCTGTGGGGGGCCTGGCGGGGATTGGCTGCCTCTCTGCAGGCGCTGATTGGATGGATGCGGCGCTGAGCTGGGCTGTGATTGGCTGAGAGAGGAGGAGCCGAGATGTGATTGGTGGACAGCGAGAGGAGGCGGGGCCAGCGGCGGGGCGCGGGAGGCGGCGGCACCGGGGCCGCATCGGGCCCGAACCGGGGCCGGGCCTGAACCGCGGCGGGCCCGAACCGAGGCCTTTCGGGGCCGGGCCGGGCCGAGCCGGGGCCGCTGCGGGGCTGAGGGGTGGCCCCGGCACGTGCAGGTACCACCCGAGGTGGCTGCGGGGGCCGCGCTGCCGGTGCGCCGGGCCCGGGGCCTGCAGCGGCGGGCGCGGAGCCGAGCCCTCCGTGAGGGGAATCCCGGGGCTGGGGGGCGCAGCGCGGCCCGGCCGCAGCGGGAGGTCCCGGTAACGCTCGGTAATTGCCGTCCGCAGCCGGCCATGGCGGAACGCGGCTGCGGGAGCTGCCTGAGCAACGTGCAGAAAGCCGCCCTGCTCTTTGGAGTCCCGGCCGGTGCCGTCGTGCTCTACATCCTGTACCAGCGCTACCGGGAGAGCCGAGGTGGGTGCGGGGCCCGGTACCGGGGCCTGACCTCCTGAGCACCCCGGGAGCTCCCGCGGGGCTCGTCCGTGGGGCAGTGACCTCCGCAGGGAGGTCCCTGTCCCTCTGTGACCTCGGGGACACCTTGGACCTCTGGGGACATCCTCTGGGGACACTTTGGGACACTTGGGGACACTTTGGGGACACTCTGGGGACACTTTGGGGACACCCTGGGGACACTTTGGGACACTCTGGGGACACTCTGGCAGCAGGGAGGTTTTTGAAGCAATTTTTGCCACTGGCAATTCCATGAAAGCCTCCTCAAGGGGGGATCCTGTCCCTCCATGATGCCCTGGGGACTATTTGGGGATCCTTGGGGACACCCTGGGGACCCTCTGTGCCCGTCCTGGGGAGGAGGAGGCTGCTGGAGTCACTTCTCCCGCAGGGAATTCCCTGTGACCTCCTCAGGGATGTCCCTGTCCCTTTGTGACCCCCCTGGAACTCTCTGGGGACTTTTTGGGCACAGGGGAGTCTGTCAGGGCCACTTTTCTCTCTGAGATTTCCCTTGTAACCCCCCTGGGAGGGGTCCCAGTCCCTTCCTGTCCCTTTGGGGTCACCCTGCGGACCCTGTGAGGACTCCCTGGGAAGTGGAATCATTTTTCCCACTGGGAATTCCTGTCTGTAACCTCCCCCGGGGGAGGATCCTTCCCCCTCCGTGCCCCCCGGGGACCCTTTGGGGACACAGCCCTGTCCCCACTGTCCTCTCAGAGGTGCAGGTGACGGTGGTGGCAGACGAGGGGCTGGAGGTGGGGGTGCGGGTGCCCCGCAGTGCGCTGAAATCGCTGATCGGCCGCCGGGGAGCCACTATCAACCAGGTGGGTGCGACGGGAGGGGACACCGGGAACTCCGGGAGCACCGGGAGGGGACACCGTGAGCACCGGGAGTGACCCGGAGCCGGCTCCGCCCCGTGCCCGCAGCTGAGGCAGGAGACGGGAGCGCAGATCGAGGTGGAGGAGGAGCAGGAGGAGGAGGAGGAGGGGAGCCAGTCGCTGGTGCAGATCTCGGGCTCGCCGGGCCAGGTGTGCCGGGCCCGGGCGGCCGTGCTGAGGATCGTGGCCGACAGCGCGCCCGTGGCCGAGCAGCTGCGCGTGCCCCAGAGAGCCGTGGGCAGGATCATCGGTACGGGCCCCCGAAACCGGGGGGCTTGCATAGACACAGGGGCACCCCGAAACCTGGGGGGCTTCTACAGACACAGGGAGCACCTGAAACCTGGGGGGACTTCCACAGACACAGGGGCACCCCAAAACCTGGGGGGCTTGCATAGACACAGGGGCACCCCCGAAACCTGGGGGGCTTCTATAGACACAGGGGCACCCCAAAACCTGAGGGGCTTCTATAGACACAGGGGCACCCCAAAACCTGGGGGGACTTGCATAGACACAGGGGCACCCCAAAACCTGGGGGTGGTTTCCACAGACACAGGGGCACCCCAAAACCTGTGGGGAGCCTTGCATAGACACAGGGACACCCCAAAACCTGGGGGGAGCCTTCCATAGCCACCCCTTTCCTGACATCCCAGACTCCCTTCCCAAATCCCAGACCCTTTCCCAGCATTCCAAACCCTTTCCCAACATTCCAAACCCCGTTCCCAACATTCCAAACTCCATTTCCAACATCCCAAACTCCTTTCCCAACATCCCACACTCCCTTCCCACCCCTGCATCCCCCAAACTCCTTTCCCAACCCCAAAGTTCCTTCCCAACGTCCCAGGCTCCCTTCCCACCCCTTTCCCAGCATCCCAAACTCCCTTTCCCAAATTCCAGACTCCTTCCCAACATCCTGGATTCCTTTCCCACCCCTTTCCCAAATCCCAAATTCCTTTCCCAGCGTCCTGGACTGTCTTCCCAACATCCCAGACTCCTTTTCTACCCCTTTCCCAACATCCCAGACTCCCTTCCCAAACCCCAAACTCCTTTCCCAAACCCCAAACTCCTTTCCCAACATCCCAGACTCCCTTCCTAACATCTCAGACTCCTTTCTCACCCTTTCCCAAATCCCAAACTCCTCTTCCAACATCCCAGACTCCTTTCTCACCCTTTCCCAAACCCCAAACTCCTTTCCCAAATCCCAAACTCCTTTCCCAAATCCCAAACTCCCTCCTCAAATCCCAAACTCCCTTCTCAACATCCCAGATTCCCTTCCCACCCCTTTCCCAAACCCCAAACTCCTTTCCCAACATCCCACATTCCCTTCCCACCCCTGCATCCCCCAGACTCCCTTTCCCCCCCAAGACCCTCCTCTCTCCCCAACCCTCACTACTCTCCCCAAATCACCCCCAAATCCCCCCAAACCCTTTTCCCCCCAGGTCGGGGCGGGGAGACCGTCCGGGGAATCTGCCGGAGCTCGGGGGCTCGCGTGGAGTGCGGCCACGAGCCGGACGCCAGCCTGGCCCCGCTGCGCCTCATTCGCCTGCTGGGGACTCGAAAGGAGGTGGAGGCAGCCAAGGTGAGCCACTTTTGGGGATCCCAGCAGGATTTTGGGTGGAATTTGGGAGATTTTGGGGGGCCCAGGTGAGTTTAGGGGGGAATTTGTGGAATTTGGGGGGGTCCCAGGTGGGATTTGAGGGGGAATTGGAGGGATTTTGGGGTGTCCAAGGTGGGATTTGGGGTTTCTGGGTGGGTTTAGAGGGAGAGTTGAGGGATTTGGGGGCATCCCTGTGGGGTTTTGGGGCGTCCCAGGTGGGATTTGAGGGGGAATTGGAGGGATTTTGGGGTGTCTAAGGTGAGATTTGGGAGTTCTGGGTGGGTTTAGAGGGAGAGTTGAGGGATTTGGGGACGTCCCTGTGGGGTTTTGGGGCGTCCCAGGTGGGATTTGAGGGGGAATTGGAAGGATTTTGGGGTGTCTTAAGGTGAGATTTGGGGGTTCTGGGTGGGTTTAGAGGGAGAGTTGAGGGATTTGGGGGCGTCCCTGTGGAGTTTTGGAGCATCCTAGGTGGGTTTGGGGCATCCCAGGTGGGATTTGAGGGGGAATTGGAGGGATTTTGGGGTGTCCAAGGTGGGATTTGGTGGTTCTGGGTAGGCTTAGAGAGAAAGTTGAGGGATTTGGGGGCGTCCTTGTGGGTTTTTGGGGCATCCTAGGTGGGTTTGGGGGATCCCAGGTGGGATTTGGGAGGTCTGGGTGGATTTTGGGGTGAATTTGGGGCATTGTGAGGAGTCCCAGGTGGGGTTTGGGGGTTCCTGGATGGGTTTTGGGTGAGATTTGAAGGATTTTGGGTGCTCCATGACAGATTTTTGTTGAGGATTTGAGGGGTTTTGGGGGCACCCAGATGGGTTTTGGGGGTGATTTGTGCGATTTTTAGGGGGTCCCTGTGGGACTTTTGGACAGCAAATTCGTATTATTTTTTTTTATTTACTATTTATTTTTACTATTTTTATTATTTACATCTTAGCTTTATTTAGGACTACCTTTTATGTGATTATGCATTTTTAAATTGATGCTTTTATGCTGTTCACACATTTTGCACGAGTTTTTTAGATACAATGGTTGTTTGCTGTTTAGGACTTCGCTGGTTTTTTGGTTTTTTTTATTTAAATTTTGAAATTTTGCTTTTATTTTTTCTCGATTGAGCACAATTTATGTTTTAGTGGTTTAGCACAGGTTTAGGGGTTTTGAAGCATTTTAGCAAGTTGCAGAAAAAACCACTTAAAAATGTCTCATTTTGCACACTTGTTATAAACATCAGTTTAAACTCAGAAATATGAAGGAAAATAACTGTGTGAAAAAACAGCAAAATATGTAGAAAAACAGCTAGGCAGTAAAATATGGAGAAAAACAGTGTCCTGGTTTGAAGAACAGATATCTGCCAATAAAGGCAGAAGCTTCTCTTTGAAATGGAAAATGTAAACCCCCTTCTTCTAAATCAATATAATTTTGAAATTAAGGGGCTCTCAGGGAAAGAGATGGGAATTAGGAATAACAGTTCTTTACTAGGAAAATTAAAATAGAAATACAGTATTACAATGAACAATCCCAAAGCACTGCCAGAGTCAGAATCCAAGCTGACACCCGTCAGTCAGTCAGGGTGTTGGCAGCAGTCCCATTCAATGGTGGCTGCATCCTCCTGCAGTGGCAGATGTGGTTCAGCTGGAGCAGTGCTCCTGGAGAAGGTGCAGTTTCCTCTGAAGGTCCAGGGATGATGTGGGAAGGTCTGGTTTTCCTCTGGAATCCAGTGGAAAAGGTGCTCTGGTGTTCCAAATCTCAGATTTTGTAGGAAAGGCTGGGTGGAGCATCTCCCAGTGGGATGATGTAATTTTATCAGTCATGCCCTGGGACTCAATGGCCATGAACAGGAGATATCTCCTGGAGGGAGGATGGGCTGTGGGAAAGATGGAATGACTGCCCCACCTGGTTTTTAACAATGGCCCATTAACAGGAGATATTCCCACAGAGATAGGGATCACTGCCACACCCGGTTTTTAACAATGGCCCATTAACAGAAGATATTCCCACAGAGATAAGGATCACTGCCATACCTGGTTTTTAACAACGGCCCATTAACAGGAGATATCTCCCCCAGCAATAGAATCACTGCCACACCTGGTTTTTAAACAATGGCCCATTAACAGGAGATATTCCCACAATGATAAGGATCACTGCTCACCTGGTTTTTAACAATGGCCCACCAACAGGGGATATCTCCTAGAGGGAGGATGGGCTGTGGGAAAGATAAAGATGATTGCCCCAGCTGGTTTAAAGCTGGCCCATTAGCAGATAATATGTGCCAGGAGATCAGGGTCACTGCCCCAGCTGGTTTAACAGATGGTGACAGAATCCACATTTCTGACCACATCAACTCAAGGCAGGAATATATGGAGAAAAACAGCTAAATGCAGTTTGGTTGGTGCATACAATACAGAGCACGATCTGGGCTTGTTCAGACGTGTGACAGTGGCTTAGAATTGTTCTTTATGGCTGCACTGGACCCGCAGAAGCTGATCCTGGAGAAGCTGTCCGAGGACAAGGCGTTCCGCCGGGAGCTGGCGCAGGCGGCCGCCGCTCGCTGCCCTCGGAAGCAGCCCCTGGGCAACCGGCGGGAGGAGCCCCCGGGGCCGACCCCCACTGCCCACCGAGCCCCCGCAGCCCCCGCAGCCCCCGCAGCCCCCGAGCGCTGGCGAGAGTGCTGGGACGGGCTCTGGGCGCCGGGGGCCGCTACCGGAGCAGCGGCGCCGGGGAGCGAGGGGCCGGAGCCGCGCCCGGGGCCGGAGCCGCGCCCGGCGCCCGAGGAGCCACCAGTGCCTAAGTTTGAGGGTGGGAATTGCGGTGGGGAGGGTTTGGTGGGAGGGGGTTTGGGGGTTCCCTCTGTGCGTCCTGTGGCGTCCCCGGTGGGATTTTTGGGGATTCCCTCTCTCCCCTGTCTTTCCTGGAGGGATTTTTTGGGGATTCCCTCTCTCCTCTGTCTTTCCTGGAGGGGTTTTTTGGGGATTCCCTCTCTCCCGTGCCTTTCCCACAGGGATTTTTGGGGATTCCTTCCATCCCGTGTCTTTCCCAGAGGGATTTTTGGGATGGATTTTGGGGTGATCTCTGTGGATTTGGATGGATTTTGGGGTGATTTCTGTGAATTTGGGGTTTCCCATGCTGTGGCTATCCTGGTGGGATTTTGAGGTGATTTCTGTGGGATTTTGGGGTGATCTCTGTGGATTTGGGATGGATTTGGGGGTGATTTCTGTGGGATTTTGGGGTGATTTCTGTGGGATTTCAGGGGATTTTGGGGTGATCTCTGTGGATTTGGGATGGATTTTGGGGTGATCTCTGTGGATTTGGCATCACTTTGGGGTGATCTCTGTGGATTTGGGATGGATTTTGGCGTGATCTCTGGATTTGGATGGATTTTGGGGTGATATCTGTGGATTTGGGATGGATTTTGGGGGATCTCTGTGGATGGATTTTGGGGTGATATCTGTGGATTTGGGATGGATTTTGGGGTGATCTCTGTGGATGGATTTTGGGGTGATATCTGTGGATTTGGGTGGATTTTGAGGTGATTTCTGTGGGATTTGGGGGTGATCTCTGGATTTGGATGGATTTTGGGGTGATCTCTGTGGATTTGAGATTTATTTTGGGGTGATTTCTGTGGGATTTGGGGGTGATCTCTGTGGATTTGGGGCTCCCCACAGTGCCCAGCCCGGATTTCAGCTTCCCTGCGGACGAGCACCTGGACGTTTACGTGTCGGCCGCCGAGAGCCCCGGGCACTTCTGGATCCAACTGCTGGGCACCCGCAGCCTGCAGCTGGACAAGCTGACAGCTGAGATGGGGCACTTCTACCAGAGCAGCGCCCCCGTGAGTCCCTGTGCCACCTGTCACCTCAGTGTCACCTCAGTGTCACCTCTGTGCCCCCATTGTCCCTCTGTGTCCCAGCACCGAACAAGCTGACAGCTGAGATGGGGCACTTCTACCAGAGCAGCGCCCCCGTGAGTCCCTGTGCCACCTGTCACCTCTGTGTCACCTCTGTGTCACCTCAGTGTCACCTCTGTGCCCCCATTGTCCCTCTGTGTCCCAGCACTGGACAAATTGACAGCTGAGATGGGGCACTTCTACCAGAACAGCCCCCCCATGAGTCCCTGTGTCACCTCTGTCACCTCAGTGTCATCTCTGTGTCCCCCCATGTCCCTCATCTCCCAGCACTGTCCTCACCATGTCCCTTACCTCCATCCTGTGTCCCCTCCATGTCCCTTACTCCCATCTTGTGTCCTCTCCTGTCCCAGTGCTGTGCCCCCATGTCCCTCCCGTGTCCCCCTGACTGTCCCTCTGTCCCCTGACTGTCCCCATGTTCCCTGGCTGTCCCTCCCTGTCCCCTGACTGTCCCCGTGTCCCCATGTCCCCCTGAGTCTCCCCACATCCCCAGGTCCCCTGACTGTCACCATGTCCCTCCCATGTCCCTGACTGTCCCCTGTCCCCAGGTCCCTGACTGTCCCATGTCCCTGACTGTCCCCTGTCCCCTGACTGTCCCCATGTCCCTGACTGTGCCTGTCCCTGGCTGTCCCCTGTCCCTGGCTGTGCCTGTCCCTGACTGTGCCTGTCCCTGGCTGTGCCTGTCCCTGGCTGTCCCCTGTCCCTGGCTGTGCATGTCCCTGGCTGTGCCTGTCCCTGGCTGTGCCCTGTCCCATGTCCCTGACTGTCCCCTGTCCCTGACTGTCCCCATGTCCCTGACTGTGCCTGTCCCTGGCTGTCCCCTGTCCCTGACTGTGCCTGTCCCTGGCTGTGCCTGTCCCTGGCTGTCCCCTGTCCCTGGCTGTGCCTGTCCCTGACTGTGCCTGTCCCTGGCTGTGCCTGTCCCTGGCTGTCCCCTGTCCCTGGCTGTGCATGTCCCTGGCTGTGCCTGTCCCTGGCTGTGCCCTGTCCCCATGTCCCTGACTGTCCCCTGTCCCCTGACTGTCCCCATGTCCCTGACTGTGCCTGTCCCTGGCTGTCCCCTGTCCCTGGCTGTGCCTGTCCCTGACTGTGCCTGTCCTGGCTGTCCCTGTCCCTGACTGTGCCTGTCCCTGGCTGTGCCTGTCCCTGACTGCCTGTCCTGGCTGTCCCTGTCCCTGACTGTGCCTGTCCCAGGCCCCGCCGCCCCCCCTGCACCCCGGCTCCATCGTGGCCGCGCCGTACCTGGACGATGGCGAGTGGTGCCGCGCGCGCGTCCTGGGGGCGCTGGACAACGGCCACCTGGACCTCTACTACGTGGACTTTGGGGACAACGGCCAGGCCCCCCCCGAGGCTCTGCGGGCCCTCAGGTGTGCCAGGGCGGGACACTGCCAGGGTAATGTCCCCTGTGTCACCTGGCAGTGCCCTCACCTGTGTCCTTGCAGGAGCGACTTCCTGAGCCTGCCCTTCCAGGCCATCGAGTGCAGCCTGGCCGGGGTTGTGCCCAACGGTGAGCGGGGTGGGACATGGGGTGGCACATGGCCCTGTCCCCTCCTGGGGGTGGCATACAGCCCTGTCCCCTCCTGGGGTGGCACATGGGGGTGAGACATGGCCCTGTCACCTCCTGGGGGTGGCACATGAGGGTGGGACACAGCCCTGTCACCTCCTGGGGTGGCACACAGGGGTGGGATACAGCCCTGTCCCTTCCTGGGGGTGGGACATGCCCTGCCCCTCCTGAGGGTGGCACACAGCCCTGTCCCCTCCTGGGGGTGACTCAGCCCTGTCCCCTCCTGGGGTGACACATGGTCCTGTCCCCTCCTGGGGTGACACACAGCCCTGTCCCCTCCCCTGTGGAGACACTACCCCTGGCGTGTGTCCCTGCTGTCCCAGGGGACAGCTGGCCGTGTAACACTGTCCCCTGGTGACACACAATGTCCCTGTCCCAGGGGACAGCCGGCCCTGTGGCACTGCCCCTGGTGACACTGTCCCCTGTCCCAGGGGACAGCTGGCCCTGTGGCACTGCCCCCTGGTGACACTGTCCCCCTGTCCCAGGGGACAGCCGGCCCTGTGGCACTGCCCCCTGGTGACACTGTGCCCCTGTCCCAGGGGACAGCCGGCCCTGTGGCACTGCCCCCTGGTGACACTGTGCCCCTGTCCCAGGGGACAGCTGGCCCTGTGGCACTGCCCCCTGGTGACACTGTCCCCCTGTCCCAGGGGACAGCCGGCCCTGTGGCACTGCCCCCTGGTGACACTGTGCCCCTGTCCCAGGGGACAGCTGGCCCTGTGGCACTGCCCCCTGGTGACACTGTCCCCCTGTCCCAGGGGACAGCTGGCCCTGGTGACACTGCCCCCTGGTGACACTGTCCCCCTGTCCCAGGGGACAGCTGGCCCTGTGGCACTGCCCCCTGGTGACACTGTCCCCCTGTCCCAGGGGACAGCTGGCCCGAGGCGGCTCTGGACGAGTTTGACCGCCTGACGCACTGCGCGCAGTGGGCGCCCCTGGTGGCGCGGATCTGCAGCTACAGCCCGGCCGGGCCCTGCCCCCGGCCCAGCGTGCAGCTCTTCACCCAGCGCCACGGCCAGGTGAGCCCCTGTGTCCCTGTGTCCCTGTGTCCCCAGGTGTATGTCCCCACTCCTGGTGTTCCCTGCTCCATGGCCAGGTGTGTCCCCTGGTGTCCCCAGGTGTCCCCAGGTGTATGTCCCCATTCCTGGTGTTCCCTGCTCCATGGCCAGGTGTGTCCCCTGGTGTCCCCAGGTGTCCCCAAGTATCCCCAAGTGTCCCCATTCCTGCTATTCCCTGCCCCACAAACAGATGACCCTCCAATGTCCCCTGTCCCCTTTGCCACCAGTCCCCTCTCCATGGCCAGCTGGGTCCCCAGCTGCCCCCAAGTGTACCCACGTGTCCCCAGCTGTTCCCCTTCCTGGTGTTCCCTGTGCCACAGCCAGCTGGGTCCCCAGTTGTCCCCTCACTCCAATTCCCAGCATTCCCTGAGCCCCTTGCTGTCCCTGTCCCATTCCCACTGTCCCTGTCCCCATTCCCACTGTCCCCTGTTCCGATTCCCACTGTCCCTGTCCCTGCTGTCCCCTGTCCCATTCCCACTGTCCCTGTCCCATGTCCCCACAGAGCCTGGACGTGGGAGCAGAGCTGGTGCGTTTGGGCTACGCCATTCCCGTGCCCCCCGAGGAGCCCCCGGTGAGCTGTTCCCGATGTCCCGTGTCCCCTCCCGGTGTCCCGTGTCCCCTCCCGGTGTCCCCGTGTCCCCTCCGGGGTGTGCTCACCGCCGGT
>JAKWBO010001340.1:0-15404 GCA_034336685.1 Luscinia luscinia
ACCTAAATTTGGGTTTTTTCGCTTCTTGTTGGGTTTCGCCTCTGGCCTTGACCCAACTCTTTTGACTTTTCGGGCGCTTCCACCCCAAATTTCGCTGAATCTCCTCAGGCTCCGCCCCCACGCCAGGTGAGTCCCGGCCACGCCCACTTCTCCTTTTTGGGAGGGCGCCTCCCAAATTTTGTGACGCTCCCCCGAATTCTCCTAGGCTCTCGAGATTCGTCCGCCGGCGTGTCCGGCCGGACCCCACCTTGACCCCTGTGTAGGTCCTAAAAAAAACCCCAAAAAAAAAAAAAATTTGGGGGTCTTCCAACGCTGACTTCAACTTTTGAGGTTCTCCACTTTGGGACGCTCCAACGTTGACGCTCTTCAAAGTTGAGCTTGGCCAACGCTTGAAGGGTCTCCAGTGTTGGGATCTTCCAATGTTGAGCCAACGCTGAGTTTCTCGGAGGTTCCCAACCTTGAAGGGGTCTCCAGTGTTGACCCATGCTGAGTTTGGCCAATGTTGAGTTTCTCCGACGCTGAGGTTCTTCCAAGGCGCCGCTGCTCCGGGGGCTCCGCCTAACTCGGGTGACCCCGCCGTGACCTCGGGTTGCTCTAGGCGAGGTAGGTGCAGGCCCCGCCCCCCACCTCCCAAAATGCAGCTCGAGTCAACTCAACTGAATTGAACTTAACCAACTTAATCCAACCCAACTCAACCCAACTCAACCCAACTCAACCCAACCTAACCCAACCAATCCAACTCAACTCAACCCAACTTAACCCATCTAAAACCAACCCAATCCAACTCAACCCAACTCCAACCCAACTCAACCCAACTCGTCAACTCAACCAACCCAACCTAACTCAATCAACCCAACCCAACCCAACTCAACTCAACCCAACTCAACCAATTCAACCCAACCCAACCCAACCCAACCTAACTCCAACCCAACTCAACTTAACCCATCTAAACCAACCCAACCCAACTGAACTCAACCCAACCCAACCCATCTGAAACCAATCCAATCCAACTCGACCCCAACTCAACTCAACCCAACTTAACCCATCTAAACCAACCCAATCTAATTCCAACTCACTCAACCCAACTCCCAATCCAATCCCAACCCAACTCAGTTCAACTCAGCTCAACCCACCCAACCTAAGTTCAACTCAACCTAACCTAACTCACCCAACTCAACCCCAACTCAATCTCCAACTCAACCCCAACTCAACCCAACCTCACCCAACTCAACTCAACTCAACTTAACCAACTTAATCCAACTCAACTCAACTCAACTCAACTCAACCCAACTCAGCCCAACCCAACTCAACCCAAAAAACTCAATCCAACAGCAAGCCAACAAAAAAAATTAACCAAACCTCACTGCAATGACGTCACTGCCCACCGCGCTGACGCCATCACAACTCCTCCTTTTTTTCCCGCCCCCATGACGTCACAGTCAAGCCCCGCCCCCACCGTCGACGCCTTCCAAACCTGCGGCGAATCCGGATTGGTCGAGCTCTCTGCCCTGGTCACCGACTTCTCCTCCCGGTGGGCGTGGCCTGGCTGAAGGACGGCGACCTGGTGGACCCCGGCCACGCCCACACCGAGCGCCCTGCCCCGGCCACGCCCCTCGGCACCTTCCCGCCTGGTCTCGCCTCAACGCCTCCATGGCCGAAAGTGGAGGGACGGACCTCGTGTGCCGGGCCACGCACGCGTGCGGGCTGGCGCCACCGCCGAGGCGACAGCGCAGCGCTGCACCGGTGAGCGGGCTGGGGCTTGGGCTGGCGCCCGCTGGGTTTGGGATTGAGCCCAGCTGGGTTTTGGGTCCTTCCCAGTTGGGTTTGGGATCTTCCCAGCTGGGTTTTGGGCCTTCCCAGTTGGGTTTTTGTGTCTTGGGCTGATCCCAGTTGGGTTTTGGCATTTGGCCAGCCCAGCTGGGTTTGGGGGTCTTCCCAGTTGGGTTTTAAGTCTTGAGTTGACCCAAGTTGGGTTTTTGGGTAGATCCCAGTTGGGTTTGGGGTCTTGGGCTGAGCCCAGTTGAGTCTTGGGTCTTGAGTTGACTCCAGTTGGGTTTGGGGGATCTTGGGTTGATCTCAGCTGAGTTTTGGGTTGATCCTAAGTTGGGTTTGGGGTCTTCCCAGTTGGGTTTTTGTGTCTTGAGTTGACCCCAGTTGGGTTTTGGATCTCCCAGCTGGGTTTTTGGGGGTCTTGGGCTGGGCCCAGTTGGGTTTGGAATCTTCCCAGTTGGGTTTGGGATCTCCCCAGTGGGGTTTGGGGATCTTGAGTTGACCCCAGTTGGGTTTGGATTGATCCCAGTTGGGTTTGGGGGGCTTGGGTTGAGACCTGTTGGGTTTGGGATCTTCCCAGTTGGGTTTTGGGGCCTTCCCAGTTGGGTTTTGGGTTGAGCCCAGTAGGGTTTTTGTGTCTTGAGTTGACCCCAGTTGGGTTTTGGGTTGATCCCAGTTGGGTTTGGGGTCTTCCCAGTTGGGTTTTAGGGTTTTGGGCTGAGCCCAGTTGGGTTTGGGGTCTTGGGCTGAGCCCAGTTGGGTTTGGGATCTTCCCAGTTGGGTTTTTGTGTCTTGAGTTGACCTCGGTTGGGTTTTGGGATTTTCCCAGTTGGGTTTTGATGTTTTGGGCTGGGCCCAGTTGGGTTTGGGATCTTGGGTTGACTCCAGTTGGGTTTTGATTGATCCCAGTTGGGTTTTGGGCTGATCCCAGTTGAGTCTTGGGTCTTCCCAGTTGGGTTTGGGGATCTTGAGTTGACCCCAGTTGGGTTTTGATTGATCCCAGTTGGGTTCGGGATCTTCCCAGTTGGGTTTGGGGGATCTTGGGTTGACTCCAGGTGGGTTTGAGATCTTCCAAGTTGGATTTGGGGTCTTGGGTGGAGCCCAGTTGGGTTTGGGGTCTTGAGTTTTTATTTTTAAAAAAATAATTATTTTAAAAAATAATTTATTTTCAAAAAATAATTTTTTTTTAAAAATACTTATTAAAAAATAATTATTTAGAAAGAAATAATTATTTTTAAAAATTATTATTTTAAAAAAATAATTATAAAATAACTATTTTTTAAAATAATTTATTTTCAAGAAGTAATTTTTTTAAAAAATAATTATTTCAAAAATAATTATTTTAGAAAACAATTATCTTTAAAAAATAATTATTGTTTTAAATAATAATTTTGAAGAAATAATTATTTAAAAAATCATTTTAAAACATAATTATTTTTTAAAAATAATTATTTTAAAATATTAATTCTTAAAAAATTAATTCTTTTGAAAAACAATTATTAAAAAAAATAATTATTTCGAAAAAAATAACTTATTAAAAAAAAAAAAACAACACTTCAAATTTTTTTTTATTTTTAACCCTTTCCCAGCCCAATTCTCCACCAACATCAACGTCTTCACCGTCCCCTCCTCCTCGGACCTCTACTAGGCCAGCCAAGAGCCCAAAATCCTCTGCCTGGTCACCAGCCTGCCCAGCGACGAGGGGCTGGAGGTCACGTGGTCGCTGGCGTTGGGGCGGGGCCGTGGCCCAGCCCCTCCCCCTGCGGCTGACCCACCACTTCAACGGGACCTTCACGGCCGCCAGCGCTGGCTGCCCGTGCTGGCCAAGGACTGGGAGGAGGGCGTGGCCTTCGAGTGCCACGTGGGGCACGCGGAGCTGCCGGCGCGGCTGGAGAGGAGGGCGCAGAGCCGGAAAGGTAGGGGTTAAAAGTTGGCCCCCAAAAGAAAAAAATTTTGGGGGAAAATAAGGTTAAAAATAGAAAAAAATTGCTAAAAATTCCGTCAAGGAATTGCAAAAATCTTAAAAGTTTCAGGGTCAAAATTGTAAAAATGGCAAATCTCAAAATTGTTAAAATGTCAAATCTCAAAATTGTGAAAATGTCAAAAATCAAAATTGTTAAAATGGCAAAAATCAAAATTGTTAAAAATGCCAAAAACTCAAAATTGTGAAAATGCCAAAAACTCAAAATTGTGAAAATGTCAAAAATCAAAGTTGTGAAAATGCCAAAAATCAAAATTGTGAAAATGTCAAAAATCAAAATTGTAAAAATGGCAAAAATCAAAATTGTGAAAATGCCAAAAATCAAATTTTTAAAAATCCTAAAAATCAGAAAAATCACAAAATCCTAAAAATGCTGAAATCCGCGCGGCTGGAGAGGAGGGCGCAGAGCCGGAAAGGTAGGGGTTAAAATTGCTCGGAAAAGAAATAAAATTTGGGGGGAAATAAGGTTAAAAATAGAAAAAAATTGCAAAAAAAAAATTCACCAAAAATACAAAAAAAATTGCTAAAAAAAAGGGGTAAAAATAGAAAAAAATTGCAAAAAGAAAAGGGCAAAAATAGAAAAAAAATTGCAAAAAGAAAGGGCAAAAATAGAAAAAAATTGCAAAACAAAAATTCCCCAAAATACAAAAAAATTGCAAAAAAAAAGGGCAAAAATAGAAAAATATTGCAAAACAAAAATTCCCCAAAATACAAAAAAATGCAAAAAAAAAAGGTTAAAAATTCAAAAAAATTGCTAAAAGTTCCGTCAAGGAATTGCAAAAAAATTTGAAAGTTTCAGGGTCAAAATCATAAAAATCTCAAATTTCAAAATCGTAAAAATGCCAAATCTCAAAATGTTGAACGTCTCAAAAACTCAAAATTGTGAAAATGCCAAAAATCAAAATTGTTAAAATGCCAAAAAAATCAAAATTGCGAAAATGTCAAAAACTCAAAATTGCGAAAATGCCAAAAATCTAAATTGTAAAAATGCCAAAAATCAAAATTGTTAAAAATGCCAAAAATCAAAATCCTAAAAATGCCAAAAATCAGAAAATCACAAAATCCTAAAAATGCTGACATCCTCGAGAGGAGGGCGCAGAGCCGGCAAGATACGGGTTAAAAATTCTCAAAAAAAACCAAAATTTCCCATTTTCTTCCAATTTTCCCACATTTTTTCTCAATTTTTTCCCCATTTTTTTCCCCATTTCTCCCCATTTTTATCCAATTTTTCCCCAATTTTTCCTCAATTTTTCCCCCATTTTTTCTCAATTTTTTCCCCAATTTCTCCCCATTTTTATTCAATTTTTCCCCCAATTTTTCCCCATTTTTTCTCAATTTTCCCCAAATTTCCCCAAATTTCTCCCATTTTTATCCAATTTTTCCCCAATTTTCCTCCAATTTTCCCCCAATTTTTCCACCATTTTCCCCCAATTTTCCCTAATTTTCCCCCATTTTTTCTCAATTTTTTCCCAATTTCCCCCATTTTTATTCAATTTTTTTCCCATTTTCCCCAATTTTTCCCCAATTTTCCCCCATTTTCCTTCCATTTTTTCCTCAATTTTTTCCCAAAAAAAATTCCCATTTTCCCCATTTTTTACTCAATTTTCTCCCATTTCTTTCTCAATTTTTCCCAATTTTTTCCCCATTTTTCTTCCAAATTTCCTCCAATTTCCCCCATTTTCCGCCATTTTCCCCCCAATTTCCCGCCATTTTCCCCCCCAATTTCCGCCATTTTGTTCCCCAATTTTCTCCACATTTTTTTTTAATTTAAAATTTATTTTAATTTTAATTTCTCCCCCAGGACCCGCCCCCCAATTTCACCAAAATCCCCCAATCTTAACTCCATTTTTTAACCAATTTTTACTCAATTTTTAAACCAATTTTTACTCAATTCTCCCCATTTTTTCCTCATATTTTCCTAATTTTTCCCCATTTTTTTCTCAATTTTTTCCCCATTTTTCTCCCATTTTCCTCCCATTTTTTCCCTAATTTTTCCCATATTTTTTCTCAATTTTCCCCAATTTTCGTCAATTTTTCCTCAATTTTTCCCCTAAATTTTCCCCAACTTTTCCCCATTTTTTCACCATTTTTCCCCCATTTTTCCCAATTTTTACCCATTTTTTCTCCATTTTTTCCCCAATTTTTCTCCATTTTCCTCGAAATTTCCTCCAATTTTCCCCCATTTTTCCGCCATTTTCCTTCCATTTTTTCCCCAATTTTTTCCCCAAAAATTTCCCATTTTACCCATTTTTTACTCAATTTTCTCCCATTTTTTCTCAATTTTCCCGCCATTTTCCCTCCATTTTTCCGCCATTTTCCCTCCATTTTTCCTAGCCATTTTCCCCCAATTTTTCCGCCATTTTGTTCCCCATTTTCCGCCATTTTCCCCCATTTTCCGCCATTTTCCCCCTTTTTCTCTCCATTTTTTCCCCAATTTTCCCCAAATTTTTTTAATTTTCCATTTAATTTTTAAATTTTATTTCTCCCCCCCAGGAAAGCGGCTGCCGCCCTCGGTGTTCCTGTTCCCGCCTCCCCCCGAGGAGCTCTCGGCTCCCGCCCCTCCCTCAGCCTCACCTGCCCCCAATTTCACCAAAATCCCACAATCTTAGCTCCATTTTTTAACCAATTTTACTCAATTTTTTAACCAATTTTTACTCAATTCTCCCCCAATTTTTCCCGAAATTTTTCCCCATTTTTACCCAATTTTCTTCATTTTTTCCCCATTTTCTCCCATTTTCCTCCCATTTTTTCCCAATTTTCCCCAATTTTTTCACCCATTTTTTCTCAATTTTTCCCAAATTTTCCCCATTTTTCCCTAATTTTTTTCTCAATTTTCCCCATTTTTTTCAATTTTTTCCCATTTTCCCCCATTTTTCCTCCATATTTCCTCCAATTTTCCGCCATTTTCCTTCAATTTTTTCCCCATTTTTTTCCCAATTTTCCCCAATTTTCCCCCAATTTTCCCCATTATTTCTCAATTTTTTTCTCCAATTTTTTCTCCATTTTCCCTCCAAATTTCCTCCAATTTTCCCCCATTTTTCCGCCATTTTCCCCATTTTTTCTCAATTTTTTCCCAGTTTTTTCCCATTTTTCCCCATTTTTCCCTTAAATTTTTTCTAATTTTCCGCCATTTTCCCTCCATTTTTTCCCCATTTTTCTCAATTTTTCCCCAATTTTCCCCATTTTTTCTCAATTTTTTCCCCAATTTTTCTCCATTTTCCTCCAAATTTTTTTCAATTTTCCCCCATTTTCCCGCCATTTTCTCCCATTTTCCGCCATTTTCCCCCATTTTTCCGCCATTTTCCTCCCATTTTCCCGCCATTTTCCCTCAATTTTCCCGCCATTTTCCCCCATTTTTCCGCCATTTTGTTCCCATTTTCCGCCATTTTCCTCCATTTTTCCGCCATTTTCCCCCGTTTTCCGCCCATTTTCCCCCCGTTTTCCGCCATTTTCCCCCAATTTCCGCCATTTTGTTCCCCAATTTTCCCCCAAATTTTTTTATTTTCCATTTAATTTTTAATTATATTTTAATTTCCCCAGGAAAGCGGCTGCCGCCTCGGTGTTCCTGTTCCCGCCTCCCCCCGAAAGCAGCTCTCGGCTCCCGCCCCTCCCTCAGCCTCACCCGCCCCCAATTTCACCAAAATCCCCCAATCTTAACTCCATTTTTAACCAATTTTTACTCAATTTTTTAACCAATTTTTACTCAATTTTTAACCAATTTTTACTCAATTCTCCCCATTTTTTCCTCATATTTTCCTAATTTTTCCCCATTTTTTCTCAATTTTTCCCCATTTTTCTCCCATTTTCCTCCCATTTTTTCCCAATTTTTCCCATATTTTTTTCTCAATTTTCCCTAATTTTCGTCAATTTTTTCTCGATTTTTCCCCTAAATTTTCCCCAATTTTCCCCCATTTTTCCACCATTTTCCCCCAATTTTCCCCATTTTTCTCATTTTTCCCCAATTTCCCCCATTTTATTCAATTTTTCCCCATTTTCCCCATTTTTCCGCCACTTTTCCCCCATTTTTCCCAATTTTTCTTCATTTTTCCCCATTTTTCCCCAATTTTCTCAATCTTTTCCCCAATTTCCCCCATTTTTATTCAATTTTTTTCCATTTTCTCCCAATTTTTCTCAATTGTTCCCCATTTTCCCCCATTTTTCTTCTAAATTTCCGCCATTTTCCTCCCATTTTTCCGCCATTTTCCTCCCATTTTTCCTTCATTTCCCCCATTTTCCGCCATTTTCCCCCATTTTCCGCCATTTTCCCCCATTTTCCGCCATTTTCCCCCATTTTCCGCCATTTTCCCCATTTTCCGCCATTTTCCTCCCATTTTCCGCCATTTTCCCCCATTTTCCCCCACTTTTCCCCATTTTTTCCCAAAATCTCCCAATTTTCCCCCAAATTTTTAATTTACATTTTAATTTCCCCCAGGAAAGCGGCTGCCGCCCTCGGTGTTCCTGTTCCCGCCCCCCCCGGAGGAGCTCTCGGCCTCCCGCCCCTCCCTCAGCCTCACCTGCCTCGCCCGCGGCTTCTTCCCGGAAGCGCTCGACGTGAAATGGCAGAAAAACCAAGAACCCATCGTCACTTCCGGTGACGCCCCTTCCGCCGTGCAGACCGGAAGTGCGCAGCGCGAGCGGGCGGAAGCCGGGGCCTACTTCCTGTACAGCCGCCTGGAGGTGCCGCGGGAGGAGTGGGAGGGCGGCGCCATCTTTACCTGCACCGTGGTGCACGAGGCGCTGCCGCTGCGCTTCGTGCAGCGCACGGCGCGCCGCGCCCCCGGTAATTAGCTTAATTACCCTTAATTAGCCAGCCTGCATTAATTAAAGGAGTTTTTGTTGTTGGCGATTTTATTTTTTTGGTGGTTTTTTGAGGGAATTTTGGGTTTTTTGGGGTTCTGGCCGGGATTCCTTCATAAAACACAATGGGTTAATTAATTAGTGGTAATTAGTGGTAATTAGGTTAATTACCCTTAATTAGCCAGCCTGCATTAATTAAAGGAGTTTTTGTTGTTGGCGATTTTATTTTTTTGGTGGTTTTTTGGGGTTTTTTAAGGGAATTTCGGGTTTTTGGGGGTTCTGGCCGGGATTCCTTCATAAAACACAATGGGTTAATTAATTAGTGGTAATTAGGTTAATTACCCTTAATTAGCCAGCCTGCATTAATTAAAGGAGTTTGTTTTGTTGGCGATTTTATTTTTTTGGTGGTTTTTTTAAGGGAAATTTGGGTTTTTTGGGGTTCTGGCCTGGATTCCTGCATAAAACACAATGGGTTAAATAATTAGCGACAATAAGTGATAATTAGTGATAATTAGCGCTCATTAATTAATTAAAAGCCAATTTTTGGCGATTTTTTGGTTATTTTTTAGGAATTTTTTGGGGGTTTTTTGAGGGAAATTTGGGGAAATTTGGGTTTTTGGGGTTCTGGCCTGGATTCCTTCATAAAATATAGTGGGATAATTAATTAATGGTAATTAGTGATAATTAGCGCTCATTAATTAATTAAAAGAGATTTTTTTGTGGTTTTTTTGGGGTTTTTGGGGTTTTTTTGGGGAAATTTCGGGTTTTTGGGGGTTCTGGTCTGGATTCCTTCATAAAACACAATGGGTTAATTAATTAGTGGTAATTAGCTTAATTACCCTTAATTAGCCAGCGTGCATTAATTAAAGGAGTTTGTTTTGTTGGCGATTTTATTTTTTTTGGTGGTTTTTTGAGGGAAATTTGGGTTTTTTGGGGTTCTGGCCGGGATTCCTTCATAAAATATAGTGGGTTAATTAATTAGTGATAATTAGTGATAATGAGTGATAATTAGCGATAATTAGCGATAATTACTTAATTAAAAGAGATTTTTTGGTGATTTTTTGGGGGGTTTTTTGGGGAAATTTTGAGTTTTTTGGGGGTTCTGGCCTGGATTCCTTCATAAAATATAGTGGGATAATTAATTAGTGGTAATTAGTGATAATTAGTGATAATTAGTGTTAATTAGTTGATTAAAAGCGAATTTTCGGCGATTTTTTTGGCGGTTTTTTGGGGGTTTTTGGGGGTTTTTTGGGGATTTTTTGGGGAAATTTTGGGTTTTTTGGGGGTTCTGGCCTGGATTCCTGCATAAAACACAATGGGTTAATTAATTAGTGGTAATTAGTGATAATGAGTGATAATTAGCGATAATTAGCGATAATTACTTAATTAAAAGAGATTTTTTGGCGATTTTTTGGTGGTTTTTGGGGAAATTTCGGGTTTTTTGGGGTTCTGGCCTGGATTCCTTCATAAAATATAGTGGGTTAATTAATTAGTGGCAATTAGTGATAATTAGCGATAATTAGCGTTAATTAGTGAATTAATTTGGGTTTTTTGGGGAAATTTGGGATTTTGGGGCATTCAATGAGAAATTTGGGGATCTTGACTCGTTTATTCCACAGTAATTAATTAATTAAATTAATTAGCGGTGATTAGTTAATTAATTAATTAATTGAGTTTGGGGGCAAAAATTCGGAGAAATTTTGGGTTGAAATTTGGAAATTTTGGGTTAAAAATGGGAATTTTGGGGGGAAAATTTGGGGAATTTTGGGGGAAAATTTGGGAATTTTGGGAAAAAATTTTGGGTTTAAAAAGGGAAATTTTGGGGGAAAATTTTGGGAATTTTGGGGGAAAATTTGGGGATTTTGGGTAAAAATGTGGGAATTTTTGGGGAAAATTTGGGAATTTTTGGGGGAAATTTAGGGAAAAATTTTGGGGATTTGGGTTAAAAATTGGAATTTTTGGGGGAAAATTTGGGAATTTTAAATTAAAATTTGGAAAATTTTGGGAAATTTTTGGTTAAAGTTTGGAAATTTTGGGAAATTTCGGGTTAAAAAACGGGAATTTGGGGGGAAATTTGGGAATTTTGGGGGGGGAAATTTTGGGGATTTTGGGCAAAAAAAATTGGGAATTTTGGGGGTAAAATGTGGAAAGTTTTGGGATTAAAAATATTTGGAATTTTGGGGGAATTTGGGGTAAAATGGAAATTTTGGGGGAAAACAAAAAGGGGGAATTTTAGGGGGAGGAAATTTGGGAATTTTTGGAAATTTTTGGGAAATTTCGGGGAAAAATTTGAGGATTTTTGGGGGAAAAATCCGAAATTTTGGGAATTAAAAATGGAAAGTTTGGGGTGAAAAAAATTTGGGATTTTGGGGGAAAATTTGGAAAATTTGGAATAAAAAATTTGGGGGGAAATTGGGAAAATTTGGGTTAAAAAATGGAAATTTTGAGAAAAAAAATGGAGAAAAAAATTATTTAAAATTAATTTAATTAATTAATTAATATAAATATATTTAAATATATTAAAAATATATTAAATTAAAATAAATTAAAATTATTTAAATTATATAAAATATTAAAACTTATACTGGTCTGTACTGGTCTATACTGGTTTACGGTGGTCTATACTGGTTTTACTGGTTTATACTGGCCCATACTGGTCCATACTGGTTTATTCTGGTTTATACTGGCCTATATTGGTCTGTACTGGTTCATACTGGTCCATACTGGTCTATACTGGTTTATACTGGTCTGAACTGGGACTTGACTCCCACTAGGCCAAACTGGGATAAACTGGGGGCAAAAAAAATGGGGAAAAAATCCTTAAAAAATCGGTTTTACTGGTTTATACTGGTTTATACTGGTTTATACTGGTCCATACTGGTCTGTACTGGTTTGTACTGGTTTATACTGGTCTAAACTGGTCTATATTGGTCTGAACTGGGATTTGATCCTCATAACGACAAACTGGGGGCAAAAAAAATGGGAAAAAATCCTTCAAAAATGGCTTTTACTGGTCTATACTGGTTTATACTGGTCCGTACTGGTCTGAACTGGTTTATACTGGTTCATACTGGTCTATACTGGTCTATACTGGTCTGAACTGGGATTTGAGCCTCATAAGGACAAACTGGGAGCGAAAAAAATGGGAAAAAATGCCTTAAAAATTGGTTTTACTGGTTTATACTGGTTTATACTGGTTTATACTGGTTTGTACTGGTTTATACTGGTTCATACTGGTCTATACTGGTTTATACTGGTCTGAACTGGGATTTGACTGCCACTAGGCCAAACTGGGAGCAAAAAAAATGGGAAAAAATCCTTTAAAAATGGCTTTTACTGGTCTATACTGGTTTATACTGGTCCGTACTGGTCCGTACTGGTCTGAACTGGTTTATACTGGTCTATACTGGTCTAAACTGGTCTATATTGGTCTGAACTGGGATTTGATCCTTATAAGGACAAACTGGGATAAACTGGGAGCAAAAAAATTGGGGAAAAAATTATTTAAAAATCGGTTTTACTGGTCTATACTGGTCTATACTGGTCTGTACTGGTTCATACTGGTCTGTACTGGTTTATACTGGTCCAAACTGGTCTAAACTGGTCTATATTGGTCTGAACTGGGATTTGAGCCTCATAAGGCCAAACTGGGGGCAAAAAAAATGGGAAAAAATCCTTTAAAAATCGGTTTTACTGGTTTATACTGGTTTATACTGGTTCCTACTGGTCTATACTGTTTCATACTGGTTTATACTGGTCTATACTGGTCTATACTGGTCTGAACTGGGATTTGATCCTTATAAGGACAAACTGGGATAAACTGGGAGCAAAAAAATTGGGGAAAAAATCCTTTAAAAATCGGTTTTACTGGTCTATACTGGTCTATACTGGTCTGTACTGGTTCATACTGGTCTGTACTGGTTTGTACTGGTTTATACTGGTCTAAACTGGTCTATACTGGTCTGAACTGGGATTTGAGCCTCATAAGGACAAACTGGGAGCGAAAAAATGGGAAAAAATGCCTTAAAAATTGGTTTTACTGGTTTATACTGGTTTATACTGGTTTGTACTGGTCTGAACTGGTTCATACTGGTCTATACTGGTCTATACTGGTCCATTCTGGTCTATACTGGTCTGAACTGGGATTTGATCCTCATGAGGCCAAACTGGGAACAAAAAAAATGGGAAAAAATCCTTTAAAAATCGGTTTTACTGGTTTATACTGGTTTATACTGGTTTATACTGGTCCATACTAATCTGTACTGGTCTATACTTGTTTATACTGGTTTATACTGGTCTATACTGGTCTATACTGGTCTGAACTGGGATTTGAGCCTCATAAGGACAAACTGGGAGCGAAAAAAATGGGAAAAAATGCCTTAAAAATCGGTTTTACTGGTTTATACTGGTTTATACTGGTCCATACTGGTTTGTACTGGTCTGAACTGGTTCATACTGGTCTATACTGGTTTATACTGGTCTGAACTGGGATTTAAGCCTCATAAGGACAAACTGGGAGCAAATAAAATGGGGAAAAATGCTTTAAAAATCGCTTTTACTGGTTTATACTGGCTCATACTGGTCCATACTGGTTTATACTGGTCCATACTGGTCTGTACTCGTCTATACTGGTTTATACTGGTCTGAACTGGGATTTGATCCTTATAAGGACAAACTGGGATAAACTGGGAGCAAAAAAATTGGGGAAAAATGCTTTAAAAATCGGTTTTACTGGTCTATACTGGTCTATACTGGTCCGTACTGGTCTGTACTGGTTCATACTGGTCCATACTGGTCCATACTGGTCTATACTGGTTTATACTGGTCTGAACTGGGATTTGATCTTTATAAGGACAAACTGGGATAAACTGGGAGCAAAAAAAATGGGGAAAAAAATCCTTAAAAATCCGTTTTACTGGTTCATACTGGTTTATACTGGTTTATACTGGTTTATACTGGTCTGTACTGGTCTATACTGGTCCACACTGGTCTATACTGGTCTATACTGGTCTGAACTGGGATTTGAGCCTCATAAGGACAAACTGGGAGCAAAAAAATGGGGAAAAATCCTTCAAAAATCGGTTTTACTGGTTCATACTGGTTTATAATGGTTTATACTGGTTCATACTGGTCCATACTGGTCTGTACTGGTCTATACTGGTTTATACTGGTCTGAACTGGGATTTGATCCTTATAAGGACAAACTGGGATAAACTGGGAGCAAAAAATTGGGGAAAAAATGCCTTAAAAATTGGTTTTACTGGTTTATACTGGTCTATACTGGTCTGTACTGGTTCATACTGGTCTGTACTGGTTTATACTGGTCTAAACTGGTCTATACTGGTCTATACTGGTCTGAACTGGGATTTGAGCCTCATAAGGACAAACTGGGGGCAAAAAAAGTGGGAAAAAATGCCATAAAAATCGCTTTTACTGGTCTATACTGGTTTATACTGGTTCATACTGGTCCATACTGGTCTATACTGTTTCATACTGGTTTATACTGGTCTATACTGGTCTATACTGGTCTGAACTGGGATTTGAGCCTCATAAGGACAAACTGGGAGCAAAAAAAATGGGGAAAAATGCCTTAAAAATCGCTTTTACTGGTTCATACTGGTCTATACTGGTCCGTACTGGTTTGTACTGGTCTGAACTGGGATCTGCCCCCCCAGAGCTGCGCCTGGCGCCCGAGCTGTGCCCGGAGGACGCCGGGGGGGACCCCTGGGACACGCTGGGGGTGCTGGTGACGCTGTTCCTGCTGAGCGTGGGCTACGGGGCCACCGTCACCCTCTGCAAGGTGGGACTGGGACGGACTGGTTTGTACTGGGAGGGACTGGGAGGGACTGGGAGGGACTGGGAGGGACTGGGAGGAACTGGGACAAACTGGGACAAACTGGGAGTGAAAAAATGGGGAAAAAACGGGGAAAAATGGGGGAGAAATGGGGAAAAATGGGAAAAATGGGGATTTGGGGTTACTGGTTTGTACTGGTTTGTACTGGGAGGGACTGGGAGGGAAATGGAATCAAACTGGGATGGACTGGGAGGGACTGGGAGGGACTGGGAGTGAAAAAACGGGAGAAAAGGGTTAAAAATGGGGGAGAAATGGGGAAAAATGGGGATTGGGGTTACTGGTTTGTACTGGTTTGTACTGGTTTGGACTGGTTTGGACTGGGAGGGAACTGGGAGGGACTGGGAGGGACTGGGAGGGAAAAATGGGGGAAAAGGGTTAAAAATGGGGAGAAATGGGGAAAAATGGGAAAAATGGCGGAAATGGGGAAATGGGGTTACTGGTTTGTACTGGTTTGTACTGGTTTGTACTGGGAGGGACTGGGAGGGACTGGGAGGGGCTGGGAGGGACTGGGAGTGAAAAACGGGGAGAAAAGGGTTAAAAATGGGGAGAAATGGGGAAAAATGGGGAAAAATGGGGATTTGGGGTTACTGGTTTGTACTGGTTTATACTGGGAGGGACTGGGAGGGAACTGGGATTAAACTGGGACAAACTGGGAGGGACTGGGAGGGAACTGGGAGTGAAAAAACGGAGAAAAAAGGGTTAAAAATGGAGGGAAATGGGGATTTGGGGTTACTGGTTTGTACTGGGACGGACTGGGAGGGACTGGGAGGAACTGGGAGGGAACTGGGAGGGAACTGAGATCAAACTGGGACGAACTGGGAGGGACTGGGATCAAACTGGGACAAACTGGGAGGGAAAAAACGGGGAGAAAAGGGTTAAAAATGGGGGAGAAATGGGGAAATGGGGATTTGGGGTTACTGGTGTGTACTGGTTTGGACTGGTTTGGACTGGGAGGGACTGGGATCAAACTGGGAGGGACTGGGAGGGACTGGGAGGGGACAG